>JABYPW010002493.1:0-11182 GCA_016880775.1 Phymatotrichopsis omnivora | reverse complement strand
AAAAAAAAAAAAAAAAAAAAAAAAAAAAAAAAAAAAAAAAAAAAAAAAAAAAAAAAAAAAAAAAAAAAAAAAAAAAAAAAAAAAAAGGAAATAGAAAAATGACAACGACCGTATGCAATCCCAACACCTCAAACACGTGCTCAGACTGTGCAATAAAAAAAGGTAAACGAAATTTTCACTTACTAAAACTATACTACCTATACTTATACTGATAAACATCTAGAAGGAATAATAGAAATACCCCCAAAGCTAAGCTCCTCACATAACACTCGCCCTCCACCTCTCGACAATCTCCCTCTGCCTTGCATCCAATCCCACCTCATCCATCCCCATCTGGCCTCCGCCCATCCCCATCTGTCCCGCCATCGGCATACCTCCCATTCCCATCTGCATCCCGCTCATCCCACTCATCCCATTCCCCATCATCGGCATCACCCCTCCGCCCGTATGGGGTCTCTGCTCCGAGCCTCCCACAAACCCCCTCGGCCGCAGCTGCGCATTCAGACTAGTCATGCTCCGTCCCTGACCCATAGTCTTGCTCCCCGCTTCGCCCTCTTTCTGCAATCTCCTTCTCCGCTGCGCCAACGTTTCCTCCTCGGGATCGTCAACTCCATCCTTTTCAAATGATAGTCCCAGACTCCCATCTCCGAACGTAGCATTTGACCTCCGCTTCTCCTTCTCCTTTAGCCGCTTTATTCTCTGCGCCAACGTTTCCTCCTCATCGTCAGCTTTTTCAAGGCCCTTGACGTCTAGGAATCTCCGTGGGACAGGCTGAGCAACGGCCCTAAGGCGCTCCCGACGACGAGATAGAGGCTCGGAGTCTTCGATTTCTTTCCTGACGAGTAGGCCCAATGGAACGTCCTCGTCGTTTCGTCGCATCTGTCCCCGGCCGTAGAGGACTCCAAGGGGCACATCTTCGTCCTCCTCCCTGCCCGCCATTTCCGGGTCCTCCCACGCCAACGTAGTCTTCTTGAGTCGTCTCTGCTCCTTCTGTATCTGCGCCACCGCATCAAGTTCCAGCAACGTCGACCTGATCCCGTTAGGGGCATTCGTCGCCGTGCGATTCCTCATCCGTTGCTGTTTCTTCCTGGACTCCAACTCCGCCAGCAACGTCGTCGGTGGGGCTTCAGGCGACGCAGGACGAGGCTGCAGCGATTCTGCAGAGGCAGCAGAGTAGCGGTTGGAGTTGCCTTCGATCTCCGGGGTGAGGTGTTGGCGTTCATCATCGTCGAGACTGGAGCGGGGAGATTCTCCAGGATGGCGCTTGACCATTATCGCTGTGGAATTACGGTAGCTGTTTTTGGGGATTGTGTTGGAAGAGGAAGCGCTGCGGCCGTGGGAGGAAGAGGAAGCCATAGGATGATCCGTAAATGCGTTGACGGGAGCTCTGGCTGAGGCGTCGAGGATGCTATCTAGCGTAGCCATCGCCGAACCTTCTTTGACCTCCGGGGTAAGCTGAGGAGTGCGAGAGTCGAAGTAGTGGGAAGCTCGTAAAGCCGGGGGAAGATTTTGGAGCGAACGACGGTTCAGCTGGTCGATGCTGCCGACCGATTGACGCTTATCTTTGTCTAGGGCTGCAGCGGCGGGTGGTGGATACGCGAGCGAGCGACGATTCGATTTGTCCACGGAGACGGACGGAATGTGTTGCGACATCCGATTCGACTCCATAATTCTTAAATTCCGATTGTCGGAGTTTGAGTTCCGCGGCTTCGACATCAGGGGAGGGAGATTCAGCATGGCGGGGACGGGGGCCGGATAGTATATGAGCCCCTGGGAGCCCTGTGAGTTAGGGGAAGGCGGGTGGGCATACGACACCGGCCTCGGGAAGCTCGACGACGACCTCTGGGGGCGATGGTGGGGAGGCTGAGGAGGAGGGTCGGGGTTAAAGTGGACTCCATCAAAGTCCTTGAAGGGGTCTCCGGTGCCCGCAGACGCAGAAGTAGCCGGTCGCTGCTCCTCATGGTTGTGTCGCGAGCGATCGTCGTAGCTTCCCCCTGATGAGGGAGGAGGCGGTAAATGAGGGCTGCTGTGTTGGTAGCGGTGATCCACTTCCTCCTCCGACGTCGTGTAGGCGAACGCTGGGTCCGAAGCGTCCAAGAAACTGGAGCTGGGGATGGCGGTCTCTAGCTGGTACGAGACGGGCGATTTCGCAGAGGTGTCGTACGCGGAGCCGGCGGATGAGTCCCTGTCGTAGACATCTGCGGTGCGAAGATCTCCCGCATCCACCGAGACAGAGTTTCTGGGATCCGCAGACCCACCCAATTGGCGAGCGTCGTGTCCCATGGCCGCAGGATCAGGCTCTCGATGTCGGGCGGGCGAGGACGAAGAGAACGAGGAGTAGACGGAGGAGGGGGAAAGCACGTCGGGGGTTTTGAGGGTGGATGGGGAGATGACATCGGTCGGACCACCTGCCCCGTTGGAACTGGGGTTGGAGACTAATACACCCGAATCAGACATCGGGGTCCTTGCGGCGGGCTCCGGGCCCGGGCGGTAGTCTTCGTCTTCTTCGTCCTCCGAGTATTCGCTGCCGCTGTCGGCGTGCCTCGCGGTGCCTATCTTACCAGACTTCCGGTGGTGCACGTCGTCGTCGGAGTCTGACTCGCTGCCGATCATCTCGTAGCTGGTTCCGGAATCCATGGAGCGCACCAAGGAGAGAACGCTGTCGACGCCGGATTCGCCCGCGGCCTGCAATGGCCTGTCCAGCTTCAACGACAACCTGTCGAAGCGGAGCTGCAGCTGGGGGGTCTCGTAGGAATGCGAATTGCTCATTTGGCGTCGTGGTGAGGGGAGGGAGCGTTTGGGAGAGGAAGCGGCGGTTTCGTGGGGGATATAGGAGCCTTCTTCGGCAGCGAGGCGAAGCGGGGAGTACGACATGCCCACGCCGCTATGACGAACTCTGGACGTATGCAGAGGCCGGGGACGCGATGGCCCTTGGAGTGGCTTTGCAGGTTACCTGCCCTTTGTTTATTGCTGGGGACGGCGAAGGCAAGCGAGAGCGATGGAATCACGTACACACCGAGAGCAGAGGGAGCAGAGAGAGCGGAGAAAGCGGAGAGAACAGTGAGAGAGCGAAGGAGAGGGATGCGGTGCTCGGGAGAGGAACACGATAAGCAGAGTTCACTGTACATGCGTGCGATTGCATGTATGTCGCAGAAAGGAGGTCTTGGGGGAAAACGATCTCATTTTCGATTTACTGCAGTTGCCCTGCCACTCGCAACTCGAGAGCCCTCCCGTTCCGACAATAGTTACATGTACGGTCCTTCATCAGAGATAAGGATGCAGAGCTCTGTCGATGTGTGTCTTAGCTTGATATCTGGTGAAAACCCGATCAGCGCAGAGTAGGAACGGCATCTGCAAATAGAACACGCTCGGGATCTTCCCGCGAGATCCACAAGCGGAGCAGAGATTTGCTACGCACAGCACCCAGAGCACACCCAGAGCGTGCGCGGAACGACTGACCGTTGCCCATGTTGGTTCTCGCACGCGTTGGGTTGCCCGAAAGAAAAAGAGATCTCGCGCAGGTACGCCTGCTTTTCTGCACCGGTTTTGCTGGGTGTGTTTGCTCGAGGACACAAGTACATGTACGACGCAAGTACATGTAGAGTACATGTAGAGGGATCGTATCCCAGCCGACTGCGTCTCTGCCTGCCATATAACGTCTGCTATACTCTATAAATCCTGCCATGCAAAGCCCGCTAAGGTGGGCAATGGGCCTGTCGAGTACGTAACTGAACCGGCCTTCTCTTCTGACCCTGTTACTGTAGGTACTTGATGCAGTGTACCAAGTACATGTAGAGTACAAGTATATGTACATTACACACATAGCTGGAGGGATGCGCTTTTCAGTAGCAGAAGCCACAATGTAGAGTACACTGTACATGTAGGATACAGTAGGGGTACTCACGTTTGATATTCACTCAAGGTATTTAAATTCCCGGACATTTTGACGCCGGGGCTTTCAGCCAATCAGATAATTAGAAATTCCCGATTACATGAGGACCCTGTGAATCCGATTTTTTGCATTCATTTCATTTCTAGCGTGTTACGATGTAACTCCACTTAAAAAAAAGAAAAGAAAAGAAAAAAGAAAAGAAACCTATGAAGGTTACAGAGCGGGACATCTAAAGCAAGGTGTGTCTTGGCATAATGTTCAAATTCCCTCAGGCTAGTTAACCCAAATTAGGAAGTAAGCTAAGCTGTTGTTGGTAATGGAAGCCAAGATTGTTGGCGAAATTTCGATTGGGCCTTAACAAATTCGTATGCGTTCAAAAAGTCTCAGGTACCATACAAACTAAAATCACTATTGCTCTACAAACACAACCATATTTCGCATTTTAAGAACATGGAATGATAGCTCTGTGTCTTCTGCACATATTTTAGTTTTTGAAAGTGAAATTTCTTTTGTTGTTGTGTCGTAGCAAGGATACTTGAGATCGGGTCCTTTAATACGCCCCGTTTAGATGCCCCCCACCATTACATCCGTTTTTTTTCTTTTTTTTTGTTTTATTTAAACTCTTAACATAAGCTTCAGCTAGGTAGTAAACGGTAATAGTTTCTGACTTGGTAATTGATGAACTCAGCTTTAGTTAACTAACTAGCAATGTTGGCGTCAGGAACTTGAAACCGGGAGCCCAAATACGTTCCAGGAGCTCCCGGAGAGCATTCGACTGCTCTGGCCAATGGGAACCCAGACCACGGGTTAATTTAGGGGTCAAAAGGAAAGCCTTTGGTATGACATACCTCAACTTGGGGGTGCTACTGGTTATTATGCAAGGCCATTAACTGAGAAAAGTAAAGGTCACTATCCTAATAGTTTGGTTAGTTCTAGCAGAGATAGAGTTGGCAACGCCAGACAATGCCGGTACATCAAGAACATGTAGGAATAAAACACCGCTATCTGCATTCTGCATTATCAATATTTTGAGGCACCAGATAGAAAGCCCTCACTGTTGTTTGAAGGTGCTGAGTGAATAAATTCTTCAAAATGTTCTGGACTAAGTGCATCAAGATCTGAGTGAATGCAGGTGAGATCTCCAGTGACTGAATACTTGTTGATTACTTCGAGTTCTTCAGCTAAAAAGGGACTTGGAGTTGCCATCGCTTATAAAGTTGAGCTAAGTTTTCTTCTTCAGTATAGTTGCTATGAGATGACAACAAAAACATGAGAGGAAGGAGATTACAGTGCACTCTCTCTATAAGAATTCTGCGAGTAAGAATATTCGCACTATAAGAATATCCCCTGACGGTCCCGTCGATTTTTGTATGGAAAATAAGAATATTCGCTGAGTAAGAATATTCTAGGAATATCGTCAAAATTTTGTATGGTATTCTTATATACAGAATAAGCGCTAGTACTGAAACCGATTAGCCTAAATACTAAATCAGGCTGAATAGCTCAATAAAAGTCTATGCGGGGAAAATGAACAACAGCAAAACTCTCTCTAACCTCTGACAACGCTCTACACCTAAAACGTCTTCGGCCTTCCATATTCTACCCTATTTTTTTTTTTTTTTTTTTTTTTTTGTGGGGAAGGGGTTAGGGGTGGAAAAAAAGTTTCAATCCATGTTTGTTTCATATTGTTTCGTTTATTTCATATAAGAATATATTGGCTATAAGAATAGCCCCGGTCAGTCCCAACTTCATTCTTATAGAGGGTGTGTACTGTACTACATGAGCTGTTGACGTTGATAAAAAAATTTCTAAGGTGAAGATCAGGCTGATGGTGGTAGAAAGTGTTAGGCTAATTGGGATTGGCACACAAAAGAGTTGTGGGTGAGAAGGCATGACAACGCATTCACGTTTGAGGTAGTTATACTGATAGAAAGTTTGGATAGTTATGTAAGCAATGGTGGCTTAGAGGATTGCGTCTGCTGAAGGACAGGTTTGAAGCAAGTTATACTTTACAAGGTGATGTTTCTTGACGTTTTTTTTTTTTTTGGTCTGCTGTATATGCATGTGCAAACGAATCTCGAGAATTGTGTGCATAAAAATCCATGGAAAACCCCGAATGAAGGACATGGATTTTTTGGAGATCAAAAAATATTTTTCTCTCGTTCTCATTCGGCATCTCCTTGCTTGGTCAAGATCTAAGACCCTTTTTTCGTGACTTTTGGTACTACTACTCTAGCCAAGCCCCCATTCTAGCCTTACCCTTTTCAATAATAATAGCCTAAACAACAGTATCTTTTTCTAACAATAGAATATAAATAGAGTTATCATGGTGTTATTACATGTTGGGCTATGTATGGTGAGAGACAACTTTAACCAGGGGAATCGAATACCAATTTTGACCTTCCAGCCTTTTCAGCAACCAACAGCAACATTGAATAAAATTTATTACAATGTAGAATACTTCTTTCGCTTCATTCTACGTTTTCAAAATTTCAAAATTTCATTTCCTTGTTGAGCTAAAAGGGAAAATGTCCAACCAATTTTTGTGTAGGGTACAATTGGCTTCCCATTTCGATCACTTGCAATGTGGACGGGGCGTTTATACTCGATGAGGAGCAAGGACATAGTCACACATTGTAAGAGCGTCAGGTATTTTTGTGTAGGGTAGAATGAATGTCAGTTACATAGTCAAAATGAACTTTTTTGCCAAGCCTCCACTTATTCCCTTGGCGCCAAGAAAAAATGAGCGACAGGGATAATTGTATGGTGTTACATAAGCAAAATGAACGTTGGGTTGTCCTCTGGTTAAAGGTGTCCCCCACCATATGTATGCAGTTAGCTAAATGCGGCTCTGCGGCAATCCCTCCAGATCAGCCCAACATGATCCGCTTGGGACGGTGTAGTCTCGTCTCAGGATTTTCGTCTAAACAATCTGTCTGAGTCTCGTATGTAGAGCCTGCCCAAACATAATCTCCCCTGTCCTTCGCTTTTCCTTTTCTCCCCCTTACCAACGTTGCACCGGGTACCTACTGTAACTTACCTGAGCATATACGCGCATGCACACCCAGCGCCAGCGAGCCCAGAGACCCCGTCTTGCCCTCCCATCTTCCATCGAAACGGACATCTCTTAGCCGTCTTGACGATACATAAGTCTCGACAATACATAGATATACATACGCTACGAGCATATTGTTGATCCCGAGACTGGCACGCGTCGCGCCATCACCCACAGCACGCGGCACGCAGAGAGCTGCAGGAGCACCTTCCAGCACCACCACCACCGGAGTCACTCCAAACCTCGTCGTGCACAGAAACTTCACCACCTTCGCAACCCTCAGCAACACACCCTGCATCGTCCCCCTTCTCCACCACCGTCCCCGATGCCACCGGCGCAAGATGCGGCAGACCCGGCGCCCACTCCCGTGCTAAAATTCTTCGCAATTGACCCTCAGGGCGATGTGATCCTGGAGCTCGGCCCACCCCTTCGCACCTTTCTCCGTGTCTCCTCCAAGGCGATGTGCCTAGCCTCCCCCGTGTTCGCTCAGGAGCTCCCAGCATTGCTGAGGAGCAGGCCACCTCCGGCCACCGGTCCCGACTATTCTATCACTCTCCCAGACGATACCGAGGCTTTTACCACCATGGTCAAGATTTTCCATTTTCAGACGAAGGACATTCCAAAGGATAATATTACATTTGATCAACTTGCCAACGTCGCCGCTGTCGCTTATAAGTACGAGTGCGTGGATACAGTTGCTCCGTGGCTCGATAGATGGGCGGCGAAGTGGATGGATGAGGTCGGAGAGAAGGGGTTCGAGAAGTGGTTGATCGTTGCGTTTGTCTCTGGGCTGGATGCTGTTTTTGAGAAGGTTTCGCGACAATTGATTTTGACTTGCACAGAGGAGGAATTGAGGCAGTGTGAGTTTGACGGGATGCCACTGTCTATCATGGGTTTGCTCACATAGTCCCTCCTTGCATTTCCATCCCGTTTCGATTGATTTCTGCTGTTGTAGATGGATATCCGCTGTTTGGGACCACGCCCCGCTAGTTTCCATCTGCCGCTGCTACCCTGAATGATCACCGCTACTTTTGCTGAGCCCTGCTAACCCTTGCTACCAGAATCCATCTCCACCAGACGTTCCACCGCAATTAAATCCCTCATCGCCCTCGCCACCTCCTTCCTCACCCCCTACCTCACTCCCCGCATCACCTGTCTCCACAGCACTAAATCTGCCCGCTGCGATGCCTCCATCCTCGGCTCTGTCATTAAATCCTTTCTGGAGCAAGAGCTCTACCCCACCCCGGCCCAGCACCCTTACAATGGCCTCACCGTCCATGGTGTCGCTCAGGGGCTCAAGAACATCAAAATCTTTTGTGAAGTGGGCCATGAGAGGACTTGCATGGCCGAGGTCCAAGTGTATCTACAGAAAATCAGTCAGGAAGTTGACGACATTTTACAGGCTATTGAAGGGTTGCAGTTAAGACGTTCGGGCAATAAGGCGAATTGGAGGACTTTTGGTCGTAAACCGGCACTGGGACTCTTGGGAATCGTGGATACGAGTAATATTAATCAGGGTGGACAGGACGGAAATAGCGTGGCGGGTGCTAATACTACCAAGCAAACTGCAACTGGAACTCGAACCGAAGCTCTCAACACACTCAAGGACAACGCCACGGCTATCAGGGCTGCGAACAAGGCTGAGATGGAGCAGCGGTCTACCCATGCTAACACTATGGTCCACAATAAAGACTACGTCCGCAGTGCTATGTATGCAGAAACTGCAAAGGGCGGTTTCACAATGATGGAACTTTCTAACCTCGATTATAAGGCCCGCCTTAAGCGCCTCCTGGAAATTTTCCCAGACGCGGATATGTACGAAGCCCTCCATTTGCTGAAGGAACAGGGTTGGGATATTTCTCGCACCGCACAAGCCCTCGCCGAAGAGCTTAACGGCGATAAAGGAGGGCAGATACAGGAAGCAGTTTCGACATCTACCTTGAATCCGCAGTCGCCGGTATTTACTCCGTCCGAATGCGTGACCACTCTGCTGGGAGAGCCTCGGATATCGTCTAAACCAGCGCCTGTTGTCGAGAAATTGAATAAACCTATGGAGAATCCGAATAAGAAAGAAATATCCCCGCAGTTGGAGAAGGCGATTACAGCTGGTAACGCAGCCATTCGCCGCATCTCTGCTCACAAGGTTGCTGAGGACAAGACTACTGCTACTAATAAAGACGACGCAGCTACAGAGACCACTGACACGTCCTTCTACGTCCCTCCTTCCAAAGCCTCCACTTCCGAGCATTCCCAGCCTCCTCCCCTACCGTCTATCAACACCACCAACGTCACAACCATCACCACCGGTTCTTACCCTTGCCGTTCTTCCCCTCCCCAAACATCCATTACTCTCTCCCGCGCTATTCCTGAACATCCTCTCACTTCACCCATCACTGAGCTCTCTATCACCGTTTCATCGACATCTCACAAACCAGACTGGGACGGTGCCGATAGACAGCTCCTTATCAGGGGCCTGTCGAATCCCGAAAACGAGCGGAGCATTAAGAGGTTGCTAGGGATGTTTCCGGGGGCTGGGAGCAAGGCTGTTGTCAATCAGCTGTACCGGGTAGGCTGGGACTTTGTTGCTGCTATGGAGAAGCTGAAGGAGGGGATTGAGGAGGAGGAGGGGAGAAGGCGCAGGGGAGAGGGTGTGGGTGAGAGTCGGGTTTGAGAGGAGGATGGGGATTAGATAAATAGGGATGAGTTGTTTAGGGGGGAGTTTGAGTATAGTTTGGGGTAAATGGAATGGAATAGAAAATTCTTTTTGATGAATGTTTGCTTTTCTATTTTCTTTCTCTTCCCTTTTGGCATAATCTACGGTGCGTATAATGCACTGCGGATACTAGCCGCAACAGACTGCCTTGAGTGTGCTACGAGGAACTACCTTTTGCTACCTCGTGCGAGTGATTCCGTATGAACCGTTCTTGACCTTGTCAAAATTTGGCACGTTGAAGTTCCACTCAAGCGGAAACGGGGGTGGGGGGAGTAGTTGCATGTATGCTTGGTAGTTTGGGATTACTGTTAGAGCTGGGGTGCTGTTGGTAATGCTCTTATTCCTTTTTCATTTTTTTTGTTTTTGTTTTTTTGTTTTGTTTTGTTTTGTTTCTCAAAAAAAAAAAAAAAAAAAAAATTGTGGGAAGAGTGGGAAGGGTGGGTATCATAGCTCCTCAAATGTGTGCGGTCTCTCTCGGAACGCTTGTTGGATCCTTGGATGTTGGGATGTGAGAATGTAGATATACTTTTTGCTTTTTGAATCTTTAATATGGAGCAGCGGGCATTGGATCAGCACGGATGGGGTGGAGTAGACTCTTGGAATGTTTTCGGAGTGTCCAGAATTTTTCAGTGGCAGGGAGGGAAAGGGTGGAGAGCCTGGGAAGGGGTCTAAGCCTGGAAATGTAAATTGGGCGTTTGGGTGAATAGATACGGCGCTTTCCGCAGGGGTTTGGGTGAGGTCGCAGTGTTGTGTTTGTGTTAGTAGATGGACTGGGAACGAGTATGGTATAATACACGTACAATTACAAACCTATCGCTGCTATGTGAAAGGAGGGATGTTGTAAATTGAGCGGGGTAAGCTAAAAGTTGTGAGTGTACCCGTAGAGCGTAAGCTGCTAAGTGCGCGAAAGCAACAGTAAGGTGGATACCAGAGAAAAAGAGATTTTATCCCACTCTTTACTGACTTACATTGCATTGCCGGCTCCGCTCGATCACGGGCAGGAAGCCGAGATTCGAAGGTTACTATGAGGTGAATAGACGAGTGATGGGCTGTGATGGCTTTGGATAGGTGAGAGTATGCATATCTCGATAAGGCTTACAATGTTGGTGTCGTGGAAAGTACTCACAAAGCTGGATTTTGGCTTGCGGAATGTATTCGGGGTCGGTTCGGCTTTCGGATGTGAGTTAAGTTGTTGTAGTCGTAGATTTAGAGCGAGGTGGGGCACGTGGGGATACTCGCTGATGGCTTTTTTCTTCTTTACTTACGAGGCTGAGGTGAGTGAGTAGATTTGTTTCTGTAATCATTCGAGTGTTCAACATATGTGCAATTGTTTATATTAAATGAGTTTCCAGCACGATTTCTACTATCCCGGCCTGGCTAGAATTCCGTGAGAAACCTATACCAATTTCGCAGAGAAGTCATGGCTAAAAACTTCGTAAAATATACGGATTGCAAGATTTTGCGTCCGTTATAACGAGCCATACATCACCCTCCCGAAAAAAAAAAAAAAAAAAAAAAACAC
>JABYPW010002492.1:0-11182 GCA_016880775.1 Phymatotrichopsis omnivora | reverse complement strand
TCTTTCTCCTGTCTCCTAGCGAACGAAAGCAGCAGCAAGGACCAGCAATTCGCAAGGCCGGAATGGAGAGTCGATCTAAAGTAGGCAAGATCCCAAATCAGGAAACGGAAAGCGCACAGACTGCAAAGAACAGCGTCGCCTCCCCTCTCTGCGCCAGTGCCGACTCGCCTCTTTCCCAACAGCAACCCGCCCGGTGCAAAAGCGAATTCGCTCAACAGAACCGAGAGGTTCTCGTATGTAGAATGAATAAAAAGACCCTTTCCACCGCCAGCAGCTGTAAGGCTACATGTAGTTGCAATTCACATGTATGTACATGTACATGTACTAGTACAAAGATACTGCCCTGCTCCCCATCCAATGCGCTACATGTACAAACCCCCCCCTCCTTTACCTCTCTCGAGTTCCCTTCCACCCCCCCCCAGGTCACTCGGCGCGCAGAACGCAGAGCGAAAAGCCACCCACTCCCTGCGGTGGAACTGCAAGCCACTGCTACATACACCTGCAATCGAGGGCACGCCGGCAGATCTGAGCTGGTTCCCGGCCTCTTAGGGCAGAGCACGCGGTGCTCGCTGCAAAAACCTGAAAAATGATAGAAAAAAGGCCACCGTTTCGTTTCTTCGGGCTCTGCTGGAGATGGCCATCGCCTGCCCGCGCAGGCCATGCCTTGCGCCGTTGCATGTGTGCAAAGAAGCCCACTTCTCCATGTGCGGAGGAGCTAAAGGATTCATGGACATGGAAGTTTCCGTGCGGCAGCGCTGGGACGCGATCATCACTAAATCCTGCGACATGTCGATGAGACTGACAGATACCTCTGCGGTGGCCACAGTCCGGGAGCACAGGACTTGCTTGCATCATCCCGCCGAGAAACACCGAAACACCGAAACACTCCGCTCGCCGCTTATCATAAGTAATCTCTCTTTTTCCCCACGGACTCTCCTCGCCCCTCTTGAATGAGCGACGAAATTGAATCAATAATCATGCCCCCGCCAAACATCTGGATAGCTGCCAGCGACGGCGATATCGCTGCCGTCGGTCAGTTCTTAGCAAAGGACCCGTCCGCCGTGAATGCGCTCGATGGAAACGGTTGTAAGTGGCGCCCCTACCCATCTCATGCCTCCCTTTCCCCCTGCCCCACCAACTCCGTCCGTCGCCGTTGTCGCACCACAACAAGCATAAATCAAATCTTCACTTCTTTCTTCCAAAAAAAAATTAGAGCAACGTGTTTAATATTTTTTAAATATTTTTTTCCCCCTTCCTTTTCCCATTATAAAGACACTCCCATCCACGCCGCAGTATCCTACAATCACATCGCCCTTCTAAAATCCCTGATCCGCAACCACGGCGGGAACCCTAACATCCAGGACTTGGAAGGCGACACTCCACTATTCGTCGCCGAAACCGTTGAGGTTGCGAAAACCCTAGTCGAGGAACTGAATGCAGACCCAAACCGTCGGAACGCTTCCGGCCAGACGGTAAGTCGCAAGCTGTTACTATCAATTGCCGCTTTACAGATGGTGGGCGGCGGCTATTGGGGTGCAAATGTGGCCTGACTTCAGATTGTGATCTTTGCAGGCTGCGGACGTGATAGAAGAAGATGGCCAGTTCCCTCTGGTCGCTGCATATCTACGGGGCTTGGAAGCAACGGAATCCTCGACTCGAAATTCGATCCCAAAGCCTCCGCCGAATGTTTCTGTCAATCTTAGCACGATGGACAACGCGTCGGAAACACTTGCCCCTGTGGATGACGCATTGCGTCAGAAGATTGAGAAATTGGCGAGCAGGGAGAACTTCAGTAGCGAGGAAACACAGTTAGAGCTCAGGAATTTAGTCACTCAAGCTGTCCATCAGCATATAATCGAGCCCGAGCTTGAGAGAAATGTACGCCAGAGACAAGGGGGTGATTTATGACCTGTTTCCTCATTGCGTTTTGCGCAGAGATTAGAGTAGAATAAACAAATAAGCATATATATATATATTTAAAAAAAGGACAAAATATTTATGAGAATTAAAAAACCCATGCAAATTTAATTTTATCTATACCCCACAGTAATGACCCACAATATGCGTCTAACGGGGAATCTATGCGTACAAACGTAAAGCAAACCCAAAGTTTCGAAGATGCTTCAAAAACGTGACCCCAATGCTTCATTATTACCATGCCTTCGCTAACTATTCCTTCTTTGACTATTCCTTCTTAACCTTCTTGAAAAAATCGATCACTGTGGTGAAGACGACGAGAAGGATACCTGAGCATAAATGTTAGCACGATAAATGATCTACCGATAACGATAACGATAACGGTGCAGAAGCAGCGCCAATCTTACCTCCTCCGGGACCCAAACGAAGCACCTTCGGGATGAAGCCCTTGTACAGAGCGCCAAACCCTTCTTCCTTAGCGACCAAAGCTATTGAAGGAACAGTCCAGTTGTACTTCGGCACAACGCCCTTCACGCGGGTAGTGTTCTGGATACGAGATTTGATTACGTCGGCACTGCACCCTTGTAAGCTCGCGTTTCAAAAATTAAAAAAAGTACTGTTACATACGGAGTGTTCAGTACGGTTCCAAAAGTTCCTCCAATAGACCCAGCGATCAAATCATTGAACATTTGTCCTCTCTTGGTTTCTTGCTTGGGCAACAAGTTCTTCACCTGGAAGATAACGCCGAAATAACCAGCGTTCCACAACACATGTCTCCACATGGTGCTCTCAAGACCGTTGTACATAGCCAGAACACCCTCGGTCTGGATGGTCTTCTTAACGACATCAATCATACCGTTGTATTTTCCAGCAGAAGCTTTATCTTGCAGACGGATCTTGACGAGCTCGAAAGGGACCACAACGAATGATTCGGTGGCACCAGCGCTTGCGCCGGTCAAAATGGAGAGCGGCTGGTTCATCTTGTCTACTCCGAAAAGCTTACGGTAAACTTTCCCCCACTCATCGTTCGCGGCGAACTTGGTGGCTCTCTTGGGCGCCTCCATGAGGATGGGTGCGGTGATACCACGGTATAGTCTCGAGAAACTGCGCATAGTATTAGTAGCCAGCGCAATACGAGATCTGGAGAAACATGCCCCTCATTCTTAACGATCTTGCGGAAGCAGTCTACCATGCCATTGTACTTATCGGCGCCCTTCGCGGTGTTGTCCTGCAATTGCCTATAGTCTCAATTTTAGTGGTGGGTTCCGAGTGAGAGTTCGGGACAGGGTTACTTACACACGAGTCTTCACGACATCAAGGGGATACCTGTGACCGGTTAAATATGGTCAACATGGAACAATGCGGAGTGGGAAAAAATTGCTTTTTCTTTTATGTCACATACATCGTGAGAATCTAGAGAAGTCATGGCAAAAGAGTCAGCTGCGAACATTTCCCTCATCGTTAATAGAGACGCGCAGCGCAGTGTCACCAACCTCACTGATTCCCGCAATTGCACCTGCACTCGGTTCGCCTGCAAGTTAGCCTCCTAGCTCTGTAAGCAAGATATCCTGCTGCTGGAACGTACGAACCTGCCGCGAAAGTCACAGAGAATGGGATGGGTTCGCCGCTGCTAGACATCTTGTTGCTTTCAGAAACGTAGCGACCGGTGGAAAAAACAAATCGCAACTGGAGATGAAATCAAAGAGGGACAAAAGACGAATAGCTGAGCTACGAGCTGTCACCAGAGTCGTAGAGAAAGACCGGAGTCACTTTTTACGCTGATAACGGAGTTATGTGAGCACGGTGTGCCGAGGGCCCAAAGGATAATGTAGGGATTTTCGGGATCCTGACGGGCCGACTACGCTGTTTCTAGTTTTTACGTACGTATACATACGGGAGGGGGGGAAAAAAAAGAAAAAAAAGAAAGAAAACAAGGAAAAAAGAAAAAAGTAAAAAAGTAAGAAAAAGGAAAAAAAGAATGAAGAATGAAATGAAAAAAGAAATTTTTGGGAAACTACTAAGCTACATAGGCGGCTGAACTCATTACTCTTCAACCCTACACGCTTCTATTTAACAGTGGAGTCGGACTTTGTCGGGTCCACCCGTAACTAAGATGGTTGTTGTATTGCATTTTCAGAATATCTAAAAATTCGACTAGATAGATGGAATTTTACGCTTTGAGGGGCATTAATAGCTTCGGAAAATGCGAAACAGCCCGTCAATGGATTTGTTTTGCTATCCGTTCCTGTCCCGATCGTGTGCTCTATGTACGCATCTTAGAGTACTAGTATAGTACATGCAAGGCGCGAGTCCGCTTCGGGTGGGGTTCGCGTCGCGACTGGCAAGCGCGTGCTGATATAATAATATGTATTGCTTCCACGCCCCCCGTCACGTAAACTCTGGTGACTGTACTTCATTTCTCTCTCTGTTAAGAAAGAAAGAAAAAAAAAAAAAAAAAAAAAAAAAAAACATTGCCTCACGCATCAAATACTTTCTCGTTTCAATTGCTATATGTTTTTGCCTTAATTCCACTGGCTATACCTCAATTGTTGCCATTCATGCCTAGGCGACCAACTACGAGCTTGTCTGAGCAAGATCATTCTGCAAAGGTGAATTCATGTAACCCTCTTGGATCATCGACAATCACTTACAGCTTTCTCGCGAACAGGCAAAAGCAGGGCTTTACCGAAGGAATAGGAATGCCCCCCAAAAGAAAGGCAGTGCTTCGGGTTCAGCGCGAAACAGTTCGGCCACCGGATCGCCTTTACCAGCTTCCTCTGATGCAAAAACTAAATTGAGCGTATTTGCGTTCAGCAAGCCAACCCCCCGACGGGGTGCCCCCCGAACCGCGAAAAAACTTGACGAAGAAAAGGGAAACGACGATAAAACGGAACCGGATGCCGACAAGGAAATATTGATGCCAGCTTTGCAGGGAGAGTCGGACCTGGTTCCAGATCCAGTGAAAGAATGTCCCAAAACACCTGCTCCACGACTACCGATTTCAGATCTCATACCGTTTTGCGAGGAAGGAAAACTGCAACCTGTTATTCCTCCGCTTGAAGTTTCGCCGCAGGAACGAATAGTATGGCAGTTGTCACCCCAGAGTACACCTCACGGTGGAGTTGCGTCTCAAGGAACACCAGCACCGCAAAAAACAAAACGGTCAAAGAAAAGGGCCGCGAGCTCGTCTCCACCAAATTCGCCCCAAGTTGGGACTACCCCTTTAGGGAAGAAGCGCCGCAAAGCGCTGTTGGAGGCTCAGACTCCTGGGAAACATCTAAAAACTCCTCTGGTGGATCCAGCATTGCAATTATGGAATAAATATTCTTCGACTAGCAATAATGGAAATTCAAAAAAAACTGCTAATCCAGCTTTTCGCTTATTTAATGCGGATGGTCCTCAAACGCCAGGTTCGAATCATTCACCATCTGGGCTGAGGCGTTCGTATAGTTGCGGTCCCGAGTGGCCACAAACTCGGCTAAAGCGACGCAAGACAATTTCAACCCCGGACGATGTACAGGAATCGGAGGAGTCACTTGACAATGAGGAGAAGGCCGAAAATGCAGATCCTGGATCCTCTCGCTTGTCCCGGGTAAGCCTTTTGGTGGATAAGGTAAAAAAAACTTTGGGGAATCCTCAAAGAGCGCCGCTTTTACCGTCATCTTCCTCGCCGTTACCTGTTGGAGGAGATTATGACGACTTGACTTCGTCACCTGTGCGTCGGGGAAAACAACGAAAACCAGATTCTATTCCGGAGGAGAACGAGAGTGCAACTATAATGAAATCTGTGGATATTCCCGGCAGCCCGGAGAGTGATTATTTTGGAGAATTTGGTGAGATTGATCCGGAGGTATTGCAGAAGGTCGAGGAGGTAGAAGCCGCGATAGCTAGTCAGGCTCAGCCGCAGATTCCTCAGGTCACTTCTGCTCCTACCTCTACCCCTGATCCTGTACCCGAACCTACCCTGGAGCCTGTTTCTGCTACCGCAAATATACCGTCGCAAAACCCGCAAATAGCACCGGCAGATGATGGAGATGACGAGTACGGTGAGATCGATGAAAGTTTTTACACGGAAGACTTTCGGAAGATGATGGCACAATACGACACTCCTTCACTCCCTCAGCCCACAGAAAATCCTTCAAAAGCCGATGAATCAAAAACGGTAGATCGCCAGATTTCTGAATCAGAAACCGATTTTCTCGCAGAGTTCGGAGATATCGATTTCGATGAGTGGGAAGAAGAGGCGCGTGCCATAGATAATGGTCTGGTCCGTATCCCGTCTCCACGTATTTCTGTAGAATCTCTAATTATTTCAAGACAGATATAACGGAATATGGCAAGACTAGGGTCAGAAGCATAAAAAGATATCAGGTTATCGAGGTATCGGAATCTCAATGGGAGTGGAAGGGGATCACGCGGACTCAAAAGGTTTTTTTTTTTCTTTTACCCCCCCCCCCCAACTTTTTTAACGCCTGTATAAAATCTAATTTAAAATAGGTTTTACGGATAAAAAACGAAAGGTCTAACGCTAAGAAGACAATCTGGCTGCGCGATGCGTGGTATTTAGAAACCAAAGTATACGAGGGGGATTTTATTCATCTAGTAGGGACTTTCAACTCCTCGGGGATTTGTATTGTGGATAATGCGCACAATATGGTTATTCTCCACCCCGACTTTCTTGTATCAAGTACTACCGTTGCCGATTCATTTACTTGCAAGAGGAAAGCGGTATTGCAAGATCGCGTGAAGGCCACTGGAGACATTAGTAAAGCCATGGTGTACGGAAATATTTTGCATACGTTGTGGCAGGCGGCGTTGGAAGCGAATGATTTTTCGACTGAATTTTTGCGTACTGCTATAAAAACCATTGTTATCCAGTATGTGGAGAGCCTTTATATCTTAAAGGAAGAGATTGAGGTCGCGACGGACCATGTCATGTCGAAATTGCCGTTGATTCAGAGCTGGGCGGAGAAATTTGTGTCGGCGAAGCCAAAGGTATAGGCATTCCCGACTGCTAACCATTGGAGGAATGTAAGCTGATATTTGTGATATTAGAAAAATGCCACTGTCACCGATCATCGAGGATCAAATAATCCGACTGTTGCTGTGAATAAAGTTCTGGATATCGAGGAACATGTTTGGTCCCCGATGTACGGACTAAAAGGAAATATCGATGCAACAGTTCAAGCCACGGTGATTGAAGGTAAACGGGAGAAGACCTTGACCATTCCGCTTGAATTGAAAACTGGTATGAATTCGAAGGTGTTGATGCATAGAGCTCAGACTATGCTTTACACTCTTCTCATGACGGATCGTTATGGTAAGAGCTCCGATGTTCGCAATATATATTGACTAGGGATTCTGACTTGGAATCATAGATATTGACGTGCAATGTGGCCTGCTTTACTACATGGAGGCCGCGGAGATGATTCGAGTACCCGCAATTAGAGAGGAGCTACGGGAAATGATCATATCTCGCAATGAGCTTGCAACATACAATCGTAATGGTGAGAAGCTCCCGCCGATGTTGAAGAGTAACCATAGTTGCGGAAGATGCTATGCGAAAACTCAATGTTTCTTGTATCACAAGGTTAGTGAATTCCTAGTCTTTGCGTCAAATTTGAAGTGTCATTAAAAGACATGTATACATATATATATATATTAGCTCTTGGAAGATGGGACACCGGAAACAAGTGGGGTTGAAAAGCATTTCTATGAACAAACGAATCATTTAGGAGAATCACATGCGAAATTTTTTAAGCACTGGGATGGATTGCTGTCGAAAGAAGCGAGAGATCTGTTCCGTTTCCGTAGAGAACTCTGGACTATGCTCAGCTCAGAGAGAGAAGCTTTAGGGCGGTATCTTTACCGGTAATTCCCATTTTACTTCAAATAGATTGCTAACATATTCCAGATGTTTTGGAGGTCTTTCCATCGTTCCCGATGCGATTTCCGTAAACCACGCGTCCGCGAAAATCAATAGATATACCTACGCCTTCAAGAAGAGTAAACCCCCTCCAGGGTTCACTTTCACTGAATCCCAAATAAGTGTCGGAGAACCTATCGTCATATCTGACGAAAAGGGCCATTTCGCGCTCGGCATGGGATACGTCGCGGATATTCGAAGAGCTACGATAACTGTGCAAATTGATCGAAAGATTCACAACGCAAAAACCCGAAAACCGGGCTTTGACAAAGAAACTAATCAAGTCTTTACAGGGATTAAAGTCAAAGAAGAGGGGGGGCAATGTTCGGACTCTCAATTGGGAAACCAGGGACAGCAGGATATTCTGTATCGACTTGATAAAGATGAGTTCAGTAGTGGCATGTCCGTTGTGAGAAATAATCTTATTCAATTGCTGGCACCGGATTCTAGTAGTCGCCTGAGGGAATTGATTGTGGATCTTGTTGAGCCAGTGTTTAAGGATTCCCCTACGGCGTATTCATTGGATGCTAGTAGTCAGGCGAATTTGAATGGGGACCAGCGGAAAGCTATTCAGAAGGTGATGAGTGGTAAGCTGATATCTTCATATAAGTTTTTTTGGTGGTTCATTCTGATATTTTTGCCACAGCCCGAGATTATGCGCTTGTGCTGGGGATGCCTGGGACAGGAAAGACCACGACAATTGCACATATCATACGGGCGCTTGTTGCGCAAGGAAAGAGCGTCCTTTTGACTTCGTACACACATACGGCTGTCGACAATATTCTTTTTAAAATTAGGAAGGATAAAATTAAGATTCTCCGTTTAGGCTCGGCATCCAAGGTATCTTTTCTTTCGTTGCAAGTTCGTTGAACTGCTCTGATATAGTTTTCTTCGCAAAGATACATCCAGAAGTAAAAATGTTTGCGGAGCTCGCCGAGACTCCAAGGGCCACCTTCAAAGAGCTTCGCAAAGCCTTCCATGAACCAAGAGTCGTGGCCACTACTAGCTTGGCTATCAACCAGTAAGCTCATTCTCTAAAAAGTACATTTATCTGATTTATATTAATACCGTCACAGCCCCGTCTTCGCAGAAAGAAGATTCGACTACTGTATCGTCGATGAAGCTTCTCAAATCACTCTCCCCGTATGCGTCGGTCCCATTCGTCTAGCAAACACCTTCGTCCTAGTGGGAGATCACTACCAGCTGCCTCCACTCGTCAGAGATGCTGAAGCAAAGAAAGGTGGTTTGGACGTTAGCTTGTTTAAACTTTTGTCTGAGAAACATCCTCAAGCTGTTGTGAATTTGGAACATCAGTACAGGATGTGCGAAGAAATTATGACATTGTCTAATGAGTTGATTTATAATGGGCAACTTAAATGCGGGACAGAAGGAGTTGCGAAGAGGACATTGAAGGTTCCGAATTTGAGGGGATTGGCGAAGATGCATCAGGAGTCGGATACAAGTGTGGTAAAGGCTTGTAAGGGGAAGATGTGCTGGATTAAGGACCTCCTCTTTGATGAGAAGTATGGCATTTCTACCGTATCAAAAAAAAGATAACTTTTTCCTAACATCTGCGGGCTCCAGTGTGAAAGCGTGCTTCGTAAACACGGATAATGTACCAGCTCGGGAAGAAAGGTCGGGCGATCGAATCAACAACCCCATTGAGGCAGAATTAGCACATCAGGTTCGCATTTCCACTTCCTTCAACTCCCCAAAATCGCATACTAAACCATACCGAAGCTTGTGGAAGGGTTCCTCAACTGCGGCGTAGACGCCAGTTCCATCGGTGTCATATCCGTCTATCGTTCGCAGCTCAAAGTAATCCAAAACCTCATCCACAACAGGCCGTCAGTTGAGATGCACACCGCGGATAGATTCCAAGGACGTGATAAAGAAATCGTGATTATTTCCCTCGTCCGCTCCAACGACCAGGAGAATGTCGGAGAACTTCTCCGCGACTGGCGAAGAATCAACGTTGCATTCACGAGAGCGAGAACGAAACTGCTGATTTTGGGCTCAAAGTCGACCCTGCAGTGTAATGAGCTACTGGCAAGATTTATCAGTTTGATGGAGAGGAATAAGTGGATTTACGATCTGCCGAGTAATGCACACCAATTGCATAGTATCTCGAGCTCTGATAAAGTTTTAGCAACGCAATTTGGTGATGAGAATGAGTGTCTGATGAATGATAAAGGTGGGGCGAAAGCGATGCCCAAGCGCATCAATGGCAGACAGGGGATTACGAAAAGGAAAGACTTTTTGGGCAATAGGCCTGTTTTGAGGGACATTGTAAATGAGGTTTCTTGATTTTAGGGTGTTTGTATTTTTTTGAGCACGCATATACCAATGTACCATTAGCATAACCGCACATAATTAACCATAACGCTATTCATGATAATTTGGCGGACTCCAGGACTCCTCCACTGCTTTTCTTCACGTTCTCAGTCAATGTGATTGCGGCCGTCAACTCTGCCACTGCACTGTGCCCTCCAACGAAATGTAATCAAAACAGCATGCAAGTGTCTGGTCCTTTTTAGTAGCAATTTTATACACTTCGTTGTTGGGCAGCCTCCTTCCGAGAATTCCCATTTGACATGAAAATCACAAATATCGGGGCTCTGAACTGATTCCGGAAGTTAGTTTTAAGCCTTGACTATAATTAAAAATTCATGCCCCTTTAGCAGCGTTCCCAGAGACCAGGTGGAGTATTGATTCATGTGATCAATGGTCATTTACTAAGCATGATCGGCAAAAAAAAAAAAAAAGGAAGGGAAAGAAGGACCCCAACCATCATCTATTCCAGAGAAAATATTTCCATGAAGTGCTGCGTTACTTAGGCAATGGCTGTGGGATATTGATTTCAATACGGCTATTGCATTCAATCTAATGAAGCCACTTCCCGCGAGAGTTTCTATTGTAACTTAGAAACCACAAAGAGTAACAGAAGACGGTGATGATCAGCGTAAAAAATTCAACTTACCTCCCAGCTGCTTTGTGACTAGATAACAGTATCAGGAGAAACGACCCCATAAATAGCATAATCGTGCGCTTTTAAGCCGCAAAAGTAATGAAGCAATTCCCTGTTCACGGTAAGGGCCACCCGCCACGAAGTGCGATGATCCAACAAAGGACTCCGACGTGGTCAACGATCCTTCTGGCCGAATGTTTTTGCAATAACAAATCCTATGAGTTGTCCAGAGGTAAACCACGTTAACTAAACGAACGTGCGAGTCATGTAGTCGTTGAGCACGAAAAAGGCGAGAGATTTCTAGTTCTGATCGAGTCTCTCCTAAAAATCACAAATGCTTTTTTTTTTTTTTTTTTTTTTTTTTTTTTGGG
>JABYPW010002491.1:0-11182 GCA_016880775.1 Phymatotrichopsis omnivora | reverse complement strand
CCCCTCTTTCGAGTGTCGCAAACTGCATAATACGATAGAAGGGAGGGAATTTGTCATCTTTAGCAAGCCCGTCAGTCATGTGAATCCTAACTCATCTCCCAAGATATGAATAAACTTCGAGGCACATGTACAGTTGTGCCGATTATATAAGTCTTCGCATACATAGCAACCGTGAAGATGACTAACCAGGCACCTTTCTCTCCTCGAGCCTGTATACCCCGAAGCGAGTGAATCATCAAATAATAAGAAGATCGGTAAAACAAAAGAAAAAAGAGGTTTTGAATTAATTCACTAACACTATAAGATGCGAAAAGTAATAGAAGTAAAAAGGATAAAAAAAGATTACAAATAAACTAGTAATGCGTTATACATGTACCCACTTCAATTGAATACATTCTAGTATATACTCTCTTTTAGCATTGACCAGATTAGACATTCAAAATCATCCGGCATAACTTTTCCCTACTCCTCTACCACTGCCGCACCGAATTCCTTCTATGTCCTAACCAGAGGAACTCTCTTGGCAATCCTTAGCTTCATGTTGGAATAGGGACAATCGTGCCGGTATTTTCTTTTCGTGTCTTTTGTTTTTCCATGTGTTTCTCTTTTCTTGTCTTTCTTGCCTATGTGCTTCTCCTGTCTTTCTGCATGTCTTTTCCTACCCGCATATCGGTTAGTCGCTTGCTTGGGCGTTCGCACGTCTGCATATTGGTTTCTCGCTTACGTACTTCTCTCGTTTGTTTTTGCGTTTCATTTTCTACTTGCGTGTCGATTGTTCACTTGTCTTCTGTGTTTTTTTTTTTTTTTTTCTTTCTTCTTCTTTTCTGTTCAGTTTGCATTTCTCTGGAAAAAGATATAAGGCAAGCAGGCTTCACTTTTGGGTCTCTCTTTTTGTTCTGTAGTTTTGACAATACAATTTCTCTTTTCTTTTCATAAAAATTCTTCCTCGGGTTGAGATCAAGAAGTTGCAGCAGCTAGTCAATAGACCTAATCTCATAATTACGCCTCATTTGTTTCCCTTTTAAAAGAAAAATTGGGCAAGATAAGAGAGGCAATAGCAATAGAGGATGAGACTCTTGTCCTACTATAAAGATTTATAAAGCTCTCCACGTAAAATTAAAGATTAGGTCTATTAACTTGCTGCTACAATCCCCTGATCTCAACCTGATAGAGAATCACTGGCAAACCATGTAGCTAAGGGTTGCCACGAGACTTCCCCTGGTTAGGACACAGAAGAAATTGGGTGAGGTGGTGGTAAAGAAGTGATGAAAAATCACACTGGATGACTTTGAACATCTAATACGGTTAATGCTAAAGGGAGTGTAGGAATGTATTATATTGTAAGGGGGCACAACGCATTGCTAGTTTATTTGTATATATTTCATCCTTTTTATTTTTATTACTTTTAGAATTTTGTGTACTGTTAGTGAATTTATTCAAAACCTCTTTTCTCTTTTGTTTTACAGATTTTGTCACTATTTTATGGTTAACTCACTTCGAGGTATAGAGACTCGAGGAGAGAAAGGTGCTTGCTTAGTCATCTTCATGGCTGCTATGCGAAGATCTTATCGGCACAACTGTACATACAAACTGCCCTACTGAAGTATAGGAAACAATGCGTAAACAAGATTCCGCGAACTCGAAAAACCGGAAACTCAAACTCAAGCTTCACAACGACCAACCACCGTTTTCAAACATGCTGGAATATTAAAGAGAAAAGCCCTTATTGCCTTTTGGAACTCTTCACCGAGGCACCCTCAAAAGTACGCTAAATTCGCCGCCATGGAGGACATTTCCAGGGCTGATGAGTGTGGTGTAGGTATCGTCAGCTGGAGAGAGTGTATGGCGGTATCAAAACTTGTAATGAGATACTTGGTTATATGTACATATGTAGATGTGAATGTACTTATGTTCATATCGCATAAAGCCGAACTGCTGCGCATGGGTGTGCAAGCGTTACGTATACTATGTCACAATGTTTAACTGCGGGGTATCATCGTCCATAACCCATGCGCATCTACCTGAATAGGTCGTAGATTCCTTGCATGGCACCCATGCAAATCGAAAGAGGCCCAGTTCCTTAGTGCACTTCGGAATTTCAACCGTGATAGTTACAGGAATTATGCTTGCGTAATCCCCGTCGTTTGTAAGGCAGACAATAGTACTTATAATTACATATGTATGCATTGTAAATGGTGGATCTGCGAATGCGCGCGCTAGAAGACAAATCGGCGTTTAAACGGTCGCTTCACCCTTGGCCACGCGGCAATAAATCCTCAGAAAACGCATTGGTATGGAATATTTACGTTCTGTAGGCCGGTGGATCAATATCTCTCGGGAGTCAAAACGCCAAGAGAGCACATGTACTAGTACTCCTAGGCGGAGGTCAAGCTAATAGGAATGTCTTAGAAGGTTTGATCCGGAAAGACCCGCTTTTCGGCGGCGTAGGTTTATCGTGGATGCCGCAAACGTAAACGGATCACCAAAATCCTCGGCATGGAAACGGCTTAAAAAAACCGCAGCTGCCGTACGCTAGCAGCAAGCATCCACTAGAAGGGAACTACATGTAGATACATACTAGGATTACCAAAAATCGTACGGAATGCGTTGTCCCCACGCTAGTAGGCGTTGCAACAACTACATTAGAGTAGAAAATGAAACAATACCTCAATCCTGGTCACGTACTGTGAAAAGGAGAACGTCACGACTGCTCTAAACTGCTTTTTGGTGCTTCTGCCTTATCTTGCTTATATCGTTTTTACGAGGTTATTTAACGTTGCGGTGGTTGCATGCTTTCGCGCTCCACTGATCTCCGTCCTCTTCATAGTTTAAATTAGCGCGGTGTGGTTACACTTGTTAGACGAATTAGCGATGCCTAGCCGGGGTTCCCCACAACTGGTCGGCACTTCATGATGCCGGCATGCAGTCCGAGTTGGATCCGCGCACTATGTCAATGTCATAAATACCCATTACCTTCGCGCCTTGAGATGTTTCCTTAGGAATTTGAACGTTCATAAATTACCATCATCGCCGCGGAACAATGGCCAACACTATGCAGTTTGACAAGAATGAGAAGACTTTCCCAAAGAGGAGTGAACTCCCCGAGATTCCTGGAGCCCCCAAGGGAGCCGCCTGGTTCTGGGGTAAAGACGACCAGGTAGGTTTATCGAGTCAACGAAGGAAGAGGAATTCGAAACTGATTACTGTTTTCTTTTAGCTTGGAAGATTGAACCTTCTCACCAAAGAGAGAGTTATGGAGGCCGCGAAGGAAATCCAGACTGGAGAGGTCGTCAGCTTGAAGTGAGTCTTTATTATTTTAAGTTATGTTTTCCGCGTATGCTGATCGCCATTGTTAAGTCTCCCATTGGAGCACCCCTCTCCTCCGTGCTTCGGTCGTGAGACCTTCGGGCATACCATCAATCCGCTGTCGAAATTCGGATATGATGACGTCATCAGCTTCAACACTCAGTCCGGAAGTCAATGGGATGGACTCCGACACGTAAGCGACCAATCCCTCCTCCCTTCTCATTGATAATCAAGTTTTGTATGGCTGATCTTCGCCTTCTTTGGACCCACAGTTCGCTCACATGCCCTCAGGCTGCTTTTACAATAACGTATGTTCCTTCTCCCCTTCAATCTGTCCGCCAAAAGTTAATTAGCTCCAATAGGCCACCTTTGACTCCATTCTCAACACCAAAAATCTTGGAATCAATGCCATCTCCAATCATGGGATCGTTGCTCGCGGTGTTCTTCTTGACTTCGGCTCCTACGCCGAAGCCAACGGCCTCAAAACCAACTTCTATGATAATGAAAAGATCAGCCTCGACACGCTTAAGGCAGTTGGAAAAGCTCAAGGCATCAACATCCTCCCTGAAGCTCAAGGTGGTGAAATCAGGCCCGGTGACATCCTTCTCATCCGATCTGGATGGGTCAAGAACTACTGGGGCCTGAACAGCGAGGAGAAGGCTAAGGCCCACCTCGGAAAACATGTCTTGGGACCTACGGATGGCCAAAGATACTTTGGTATTGAGCAGAGCGAGGAGATGTTGGATTGGTTATTTGATTGCTGGTGGGCCGCAGTTGGTGGTGATTCACCTGCTTTCGAGGCTTGGCCTAGTGAGAAGGGTTCGTTATCCACCTCTAGTCGTCATCGATATTCACGGAACCCAGAGGTTAATTAATTACAGACTACTATCTCCATGAGCATTTGATTGCCCTGTGGGGATGCCCCATCGGTGAGCTGTGGGATTTGGAGAAGTTGGCAGAGAAATGTAAGGAGAATGGCAGGTACACTTTCATGTTGACCAGTTCTCCCTTGAACGTTGAAGGTATGCCGTATAAAGTCTACTATCCTAAATCGTTGGCAAATCAGTACTGAGCTCTTGTCCAAATTATAGGTGGTGTTGGATCTCCCCCGAATGTTCTAGCCATCTTCTAAGAGAATTGTGGAGTTATGGAGGTTCCGGCTTTCTTTGCCATGGCCGTGATTTACCCGACATATGGGGGGAAGAAGTTAATGCTTAGGTCTGAAACGAGTTTAAATGATGCTATTAGTACCGTATATGACGATGGAATATATATATATTTCAAAAATCATGTTTTTTTCCCGCCAGGATGCCTGTTTGAAATCTTTTTGGCCTACTTTAATTTCTTAACAAAACTTGATTCAAATTACCCTCGCTTCGAAAGACGATGCCCTCGATGTTACGTTCGTAACCACGTGCACGTAGGAAAAGAATCTCCTTGACTACAGCGCCTTTCCCGGCTCCCGAAGATCCAAAGTCATTCCGATCAATCACATATCAATGAACCGGTCAAATAAATCCTGCTGCTAAATGGAAATTGACAACCGTTGGATATGTTAGCTACACATACAAGAGAAAACCAGCTTATCACGAGTGATATTTTGTGACCAGAACTGATTTTTCGCACTCGAAGCTGGCCTTCGAGCCCCAGTGATGGTAAAAAAAATTCATGCATAGCCCTTTGTTTGTATCCTTGTGGCAACTGTGGAAGAACGACTCAATGACAGACTAACAGAGAAGGATTGCAAATCTGGATACCAGTGCATCTGAGAAACGGATCACACGCGCAAGCCGGAAAATGGCTCACGAGAACAAGACGCAGGGGCTTATTCTATTCCCAAATTCTAGGAGTCTCCAGAAGATGTGGTAGTGGTTGATCCCTGAGCTTGCACGCATCAGCATGGGTCAAAATCCATTGAATAAACTGGGGAAGCCTTCCAGCAGCCAGTGGATCGGAATTACCTCACATGGAAAACCCCTTCTGCCCCCGCACCACCCCCAGCAGCCACTTATCTCTTAGATAACCCCACATAATAGAATCCTGCAAACTGCCGTTTTCCAAATGAACTAAGAAACACCCCCGGATGCGGGTACGCACCCTCGCGGAATCCCAAACACCGTCAACCTAACTGCACGCATGCTCCCGACAGCAAACGTCAAAATAAGCTTAAATTAATTTCCACTTCATCCACCAGAGAGATATCACCTTCCATGCCATCTCCAAGATGTGAAATGATGCCGCCCACTGACCCAATTAGCCAAATTAAAAAGATACGAAAAACACCGTGTCACACCAAGGTTCCCCACAAATCCGAAGTTAGCCTTGAAATGTTACCAATAGCGCCACCTGCGCCGCGCAGAAGCACTCCAGAATCACGATCTGACGAGAGCAATGCTAGAGCTGGAGTGGGGTCGACGAGCGGCAACGTGGTGGTGACAGTTTGATCAGGTGAAGCCGGATGACTGGATTAGACGGAGCCACCGCTGCTGCCATGTGGCGAGCACCGCTTGGCGATGGCATCATCAATGCTCACTCGCCGCCGGTTAGCTGTATGTACGTGTACTTATTTCGGTAATTGCTTGGATGGGTGCACACGACTACGAGAATACAGTGCCGCAGGAGGCGCTACACCATGGTCAATGTTTCTCACTTCCCCACTTTCTAGTCAGATATAAATCTCACACAGCTCGCGGAAGAGTAAAAGAAGCACAAAGGTGAAAGTAGAACTTTTTCATTAATAGTACTATTACAATTAGTTTAACACAGAGAAGAAAGTAAAAAAAGAAACCCCCGTAAGAATTCTACCATCCATTGCAGCTCTCACCAGCCACAGCTCAAGGAGCAATCCTTTCACGAAGAACAGAAGAAATCAGCCGTTACAAAAGAAAGTCAAACAAACGAGTGTAAGCGACGGCGAGTCCCAAAAGATACCCCATCATAAAGACCCATTAGTATGCAGACGTCTGGATTTGTTTCCCCTTAGGCAACATACCCAAGTAGAGTCTCTTTAAGCCAACCGGATCGAAATCCTTATCAAGGTCAGCCCAGACTTCGCCTTTGGTGTTGTTAGACCCATTCTCCCGGTAATATTGTCTCTCCGCAAGATAATTGCGAACTTGGGCGACTTCCGGAGACACGACTTGCCCAGGTTTGCCAGTAGCGTAAATCGACAATTTATCCCACTTATCGAGAACGGTCTTGAGTTCTTCGTGAGCGGTCATGAGATCCTTGTGAGGGGCAGGCGTATGCCATCCATCGCGGTCAACGGTCCCGAGATCACACCTCATTTCTTCCTCCAAGAGACCGAGATTGACCCGGAGGCGCTTGTAGATGGGCTCGTACTTCTTAATCATGGAGAGTATCTTGTTGGCAGGGCGACTCCACATTTTTTTGATGAAAAACTCGATGGCCAGTCCGGGACAGCAATTGTTAGGGTGGTCAGTGCCCTCGAGATATAAGCAAAACTTACAGAGAGACTGAGGGGGAAGAAACATTATAGGCCAGTAGTTCTGAAACTGGCACGCTGCCTCCGGCATCTTGAATTTGTACGGCATGGCGGCGAGATCCCTGGTAGCTTGAGTCGGTTGGATGGTCTTATCTCCGAGTTTGTGAGGTTGGCCATTCTGATTAACATGATATCCGGCCATCGGTTCATTGCCGCCACGGGGCCGCTCTTGATTAAAGTTCGAACCATACGCGGAACTCCCTTCGCCGTTGTAATTATCTTCACTAACGTCCAAAAGTGGACGAACAGGATTTCTTGTGACATAAAGTTTACCTTCACGTCCGTTCGGATCCACAATATAGCGCTCGTCCTTATTACGCCAACCGACACCGAACCACCTGTTCTGGATAGCCAATATGCCAACCAAGTGTTGGGCTTGGGTTCTACGCCAATTGGCGCCGTGTCCATCTTCGAAAATGGGTACTTGCTGTGCCTGCATTCTGTCTACTGCGATAATTGACAGTTGAAAAATTTAGATAATGTGGAGCTGGGGCGCTATAATTAATTAAATTAGCGGGGAATAATAGATTTTGAGAGATCGGGAGGATATACTTAAGATTAGTGTGAGGTGATGAGACTATGGAACTTTTGACGATCGATGAGACCTGTTGCTTTGATAACTTCTGGTGATTAAGCGATTATATTTCAATCAAACCTGCATCAAGCAGAAAGTTACTTCAAAAGAAACTAGCGTAGAGTGAAATCAGTGAGCGAATGTATCGAGAAATTAGGCGAAGATGGATTTCCGCGACGACAATGATATGGCCGGCGTTGTTGAAGTGGAAAAACCGAGCAGGTACCGGAAGACGGAGTTGGATCGTCAATCCCACAGCTCCTGGAGCCTCTTTTCGATTTTAATTCTCTTTTAATGAGATAACAAAAGAAACCGATGAGCGAATGTGATCAGCGAAAGAAATGAAGGGAAAGGAGATGATCTAGCGATGAAGAAATGAAGGGAAAGGAGATGATCTAGCGATGAAGAAAGGAAGAAAAGGAGAAAGAAGGAGAAAAAACGAGGCTCTTTTATGGCCAACCCCACGCCGTCTGAGCCGTGACGTCATCTCCCAGTATGAGTTAGCTCTTACTGTTTGCGGGTGAGGCTCCGGCGGAGTGGGTGGAAAACGAGGACGAAGATCGTCTTTTTTTTTCGATCGACGACGTACTGTACAAGTACAGTTCATACTATTGGCTACCAAGGCCCTTATATAACAGTTACACCAGCAGGAAGGCATGATTAGATGCCAGCTTGATTTTATGCATTTGGAATTAGTACATAAATTTTAAAAGTGCAAGGAAAGTACTACTCGAGTACATAGTTTGAAGGTATTGTTGTCACCTATTAAACAGTGGATAATTTTGGTGGAAAATGTATCAATTCGAATTCTCGTACACGCCAACTTCATCTACCTTCTGGGCACGGGCAAGGAGATGCCCAAGCTTCAGCTTCTTTCGGGGCTTTGCGCACTTACCGGCAAAATTCCTTGAACTCTCGGGTTTGTATGGAAGTGTTCTTGTTCCCTCTGACCAATTCGATCACCGCTTTCACGTTGTAGCCTGAAATTTATATAGAATAGAGTTTGTAGCCTTCCTTAATATTTGCCAATCCAATAGCTTTAGATTTTGTACAAATACAGTACCTTGTGGAGGTTTCCATAAGGATCCAGGTGGAAAATTTTTTACTACAAGCTGCGGGAACCATTTGTAGGGACTAGAGAAGAGTTCAGAGTTGACAATAATTGGTATGGTACATGAATTAGTTTTCCCCGACGTCCGGAAATAACGATAGCTAGTTTACTGACTTCGTACTCGTTAACAATCTCAGGCTACACACTTCTACAAATTTTGCAGAACCATGGGGAAATTGCCTTTATCAAGGTTTCTTTGCTTCACAACTGTACCCAATCCACAACTTTTCAGACATATTATAAACAGAAAAAGCATAATCATTGAGATTCTGTTCGGCTGAATGCGCGTGAAGACGATACTTACTCGACCAACTCCAGGGGAACAGCATGGTTTGCCTCCAATATCAAGTGCTCTCATGGAAGCTGACCGCTCAGGAAATGGGCCTTCGGTGAGACAATATGACGCATTGTGGATATTGTCAATATCATCACGACTCCGAAGCATTGAATCTAATACCGTAGAATTTCGAATAGAACATACCTGTTTATAAGAACCTACCGTGAATAAGGATTTATTATTTTTAGGTTATACATACATACAAAATTGGACAGGCTAACGACTCCCACTACATGCAAGTCCATGAGCCTGAATTTTGTTCTTATATTTGAATTTATACGGTATCATACCTACTCATTCAGCAGTGGCATGACATTTACTATAAGCCTTGGCCGAGATTACAAGCAGGAGCGAACTGAGTGTCAAATGATTCCAGATGGCGTTCCTGAAGGAAATTGATGGAGTGACCAGAGAGTTCCATCTGAATTTAACTTAGAACTCCTCTCCAGCGCAATACCGTCGTTAATACATGTAATAATTTAAAGTATTATGTACCTGGAGCCAGAGAGCCATGTTCACTGATGGGAGAAGTTATCTGATTGGGGTAAATGAGGGTAAGCACACATTAATACAAACCTCCGGTTTTTCTCAAAGGAGTTTTCACTGGTAAATGCTCAACCTCCGCATAAGTGGATAAAGTTGGGAGGTGCCTTACAAATTAAAAGGGCCAGCTAAATGTTAGAATACCAGTAAAACTACACCTACATACTGCGATTCTAGTTCATTGGAGGTCCGCGCACTTGTTTATTTTGGCAACTCTTCAACAAATGCAAAATGTTTAGTTATGCCACCATATTCTTTCAAATTCCCGACACCTTAACGAAAATATATAAGATCCGTATTTGCGGTGCTTACCCCCTAAGCATTCCCCCACAACATAGACGCGGAATACCTCCTTATCCAATTCACACCGGATATCACTTCTCCAACCCCCAATTGAAGCACGTGGGTAGTTAGCTGTGCTTTGCGCATCCGCCCCTCAATTATATGTGAAAATATGGGTTACGCATAAAACCTCATAACAGACATAACTTTGCGATACTAGTAAAGGGGATGATGTAACGGGCGTTAAAATATGCGGTTGGCTAAATTTTTCAAGCTAACATCGTACAATTATATTCAAACATTGGACGCAAGAATAACGAAACATCCTGTAAGCAGCGCACCGATCACCGCTAGCTTTACATATACAATGCGCTTTCGGATACTCTACATGTAAAGTGGATAGGGCTTCGTACGTAGTGGAGAAGTAGATTAAGTTTCCGGGACAAGTTCTGACGACTGCATTGGGAGATGATAAAGTTTTTCTAGTAGCCGCATACACTTTTTGAAATAGAATTATGATCTTTCAGAATTCCTTATACTTTGACGAACTAAACTAAAAAAAATTCCCATCTGTTGATAAATCATTGCAATACTCAATCCTGCTATTCTAAGCTATTTCGCAGGTCAGAACTCTAGTTGCAGTAAAATGGATACCAGAGCAGACAAATGTGCAGGGAAAAATGAGGATTAAAGTCCCTAGTTTCTAGCTGACACCTTTCCGTTTTCCACATGTGATTATTCTCATCCATATGGGCCTTCTTCTCATCAGTGCCCAAAAAGTTTTTGAAAATGGTAGGATGTTAGTATATGCCAAGAGACCGATCGCGAGGGCCTGCAACAGCAGTATCATACCAAAATAGATAACGTGCTGATGCTGCATAGTTAGTCACCCCACTACTATCGATATGCTACAATTTTCCAGAATCCCCATTTTCTATACTAATATCATTCCCCAACATATGCGCACACGCAAACTCAGGTACTGATGTTCCTATCTACTATTACATAGCCACCGCTGTTAAAATGTTACCATCTCCGCACATTGGAATTGTATTTAAGCACCTCTTCAGCATCCTTTCGCCAGAAGACAGCGATAGCGTATAACGAGTGATATTGCGTGAATTAAACTATTGTCTTGGGAAAATGGACTCGAAACCCTGATCCGGAAAACCATAAATATGCAGAATACAGCAGTAAAATACGCTATATCAGTCTTTACTCCTTGATATTCGCCTCCGAGAGTTCCCCTTTTGGATCAGGGTTAGGGGATGATTATTTGGCTTGCCTCCGGAACCGTTGCTGCTGCATAACGTCCAAACATGTAGCTGGTCGCACGAGCAAAACAAAGAGAGTTAGCGTGAGCGGCTCAGTGCAATTTTGTTTTCCAATGAATAGCAAGCAGCTGTGCAGCACTGACTTAGAATTGAACAGCAAGCAAGCATGTGCATATTGCATGCCAGATAGATATTGTCTTAGCACAGCAAACAGGAGAGGGGGGAAAAAAAAAAAAAAAAAAAAAAAAAA
>JABYPW010002490.1:0-11195 GCA_016880775.1 Phymatotrichopsis omnivora | reverse complement strand
TTATACGGCAAGCTCAGCACAAATTTATTGCTTCCAACCTTCAACCACGCTGCTGGGAAAGTATGTTTCTTTGCTACTTGGTAGCAGCTGACCGCCGATCTGACAATGCAGCTGCTGGACTGGTAATGGGGTATTACGAATTCGAGCCCGGAAGATTGATCATTGACGTAAGTCGTCAGCGGGAGATTTTTATACGGTTCACTTGAATCGTATACGTCTGTATTCCCAGAGGCACTCTTCGCACCCGCAAGTTTGATTGTGAATGTTGCCGTTTCTTTGCCCTGCAGGTCGGCGGCAGTGAGCTCGAAGTTGATAGTCCATTCATTGACGTTCTCCGTGACTATCTCCGAGCGGTCGTGTGTGGGTCCAAATACAGACCAATGGACGGTATTGAAATCGGTCGCTATATCGTCCTTGCCGATGGTAAAATTGACACTGTCCGGGAAGTCTGTCGGAAAATCGTAAGCACCCCAATAAATCCAATATTCACGAGGTTGCCTAGAATGTGTCGTATCGAGAGCGTTGCCATGTCTAAATTCGCCAGACGATTTGTCAGGCGTACCAAGTCTCCAGACTTCTGTACCCGCGGATTCTTCCTCCCAGGTTACGGAAGCGGTGGTAGTCTTGCCGGCTGTAACTACTAGATCGTCTTGGATGAAGTCTCCGAAGATGCCATCGGCGTAAATCGTTAGACGATATGTCCCGGCCTTGACTCTGGATATTTGTATGCTCCAATCATCGTCTATTTCTCCCCAATATTGATACGCAGTGATGTCCTCGGTATTGTCCTGGAAATTTATTCCGTTTGCGCTAAGGACTGCGATGGGGTTTGTGGCACCTTCTGGGAGATTTACTTTGCCAACAAATGATCCACGCCCGCTGGACGGAACATAATTCGGGACGTATTGAGCAATCGAGTCGTAGAAATCTGCATTCCAAGAAGGATCCGCGAGTTTCTCGGCATCGGCTCGAAGCTCGGCGATCGTCGCGCCATTGCCGCTGTTGAAATGATAATATTGAGGTCCAAATGTGCGGTCAAATCCGTTGGTGATATTAGGAGTTCCTTCACCATGGTGATTCGAAACAATATAGTTGTAGACGATACCATCAACGGTGAGGTCGGAATGCAAAGGACCCTACAACAGTTATTAATCATAAAGTTCATCGCTAATCGGCATCAAAAAAAAAAAAAAAAAAGTAATCTTACGCCGAAGTACGTATCCTGTGTAATAAATTAGCAAGCTACCGAAGGAAAGATCTTTGCAAGTGCCATACCTTTGTGTTCATGACCAGCCAGGCGCCATAGTTCGTTCCGTCGGAGGTACTTCCGTCGGCATATAATCCATGAGCAATCGACTGCCTCCAATCTGCTCTTTTATGTCAACAACAACCGAAGTTTGCGGTATCGGAAGAAACCCCGTCTTACCACTCGAGAATGTATATTTAGTAAAGTATTCCGAAAATTCCTGCACATAGGCAGCATCCGGCGTATTCTCTAGCGACCAGGTCGCGTCCTGAACGACCACTTCATTGGCTATCGCATCCTTCGACGGCAAAGGTGCAGTCTGCGCCTCATTCGTCGACAGATGCGTCCATAGATCCGTGTTTGGTCTGAACAAGGTCCGCAGTTCTTGAAGATTCCTCAAAAACGGTGTCGCTTCGTTGTAATAGGCCAACCGAGTGAACATATGAAGGCCCGTCTCCCCTTCTCTCAAAAACCAGAACTGCTGGAAAAACTGCCCAGTCGCAGAATAAGTGTCCGACAAGATGATACCTCCATAGGGCCTTCCCGTCGAATCCGTGCCTTGGACTACTTTATAACTTGGGTTAGAAGAGCCAACCGTGTAGAATCCGCTGGGAATGCAATAACAATCAAGATAGGGACCAGTTCCCGTAGAACCACTGCGCGGTCCGAGAAGGTCCTGTCCATCGAGTGTGAGGTCAACTATGGACGCCAAACTTTTCTGCAGAACCGCCGTCAAACGGTCATTAGACAGCGTGACGCTGGACGAAGTCTCCGAAACATTGAGAGCTGCGCGAGCCGTGAGGACAAGTAGGCCTTGCACCACGGCATGGAAAGCTAAACGCAACATCATCATGAGCTTTCAACTGCTTTGGTGGGAGTTGCGACTGACGGAAAGTCCAAGCAGAAGCTCCTAGAGCCCCTTTATCAAGCTTGTAGGGTACAATTCGACTCAGGCGACTATCACGGTAAAACTCAATATAGTAATTATTCGGTCTCCGGGATATTGCGCTCCGCGTTCTTTTCCGACTCGAACTAGGGATGTTCGCGTAAACATTGACGAGAAAGTTAGGGAATTTTTTTTTTTTTTCTCTTTTTTCCAGGTATATTGTTTTAATTATCTCCATCCTTGCCGATGAAGGAGCGGGTATAAGCGTGGGTGGTGAATATATCCGGTGTGGGGAAAAGCGGGGGATCAACAGCCACTTTGATGGAATCCCGGAAAACCGGTCCTTCGGCATACACGTATACCATTTCAACGGTACACAAAACTGAAGTGGTAATATAGATAGAGTTGGCCAAGTTCTAGAAACATCAGTAGATAAAGAAGGGGTTGTGAGTGCAGGAGGAAGCGATGGAGAACGGAAGGCTAGCTCGGAGTTATGTGTGAATATATGCCAAGAGCCAAGTGTTGATAAATTTATGTTCCGACTGAGTTTAAAGTGCGGCGCTTTGCAAATCGATTGACAGATTTGTCAAATGAATAAAGTTGCCTGACTCTGGTTAAGGTCTTGAAAAAAAAAAGTTCAGAAAAACTGCCTGAATGCCACGTGATCCGAATGGCCTTTGTCAAAACGCCACAGAAGTAGTTTTATGCCTCCTCAACAATTGCTTTTTCTCAACCATCACGTCCCACTGCAATTCTTTCTATCGCATGCTGAAAGGTGAGCAAAGTAAACTTATCGCAAAATTGCAGTGTTGACGACTGCTGTTTCCCCAGCCCTGCTCACATACAGCTAAAAACTAATACGGTCGACGCTGGCTCGTTCGGTCAATTTATAACCGTAATTTCACATATCTACATTCCTCTTGCTTACCTCACTAATTTTTCAATATTCCTGATTCTTCATCCAGTTGTGTCTGCGACTCTGGTAGGTAGAGGCTGTAGTTGTAGGAGGGTTAGAGAACCTTTTTTTGTGCAGGATGTAAAAGAGAGGAAACTTTGAGACATCGCTGCACTACATGTCAACTTGATCAACTTTAGAAGTTTATCAACCAAGTGAATAACTTACTAAATTGAAAAAACTAGTTACGTGATTTGTGATATATTGTATTTTATAAGTTGATTGTAATTATTTGTTATTGAAAGTTTCCAAAGGGCATATTAAAGTAATAAAGTTGTTTATCATCTCAACGTATAAGAGAAACTCTTTCTAATGTTAGCAATTAAACTTGAAGTTAGCCTATTGTAATACAAGAAATAAGGAAATATATATCTAAAGTTATACTTTATGCAAAAAATATAGTGTATACGTATATATACTTATTATGAACATAGATATATTTCTCCCTTATGTATTAGCATAATATATAGAATCAAGTTATTACTTACTGACAATAAGTAATGAGCCAACATGTCCCAAATCTGAGCAATGCACAGTGCATGAGTAAGAAATACCGTAATAACTCATACAAAAGAAAGTACTTAAAACTAAGGAAGTACCTGTAAGTAAGATATTATTCCGTCGTGATGTGTTATGCATATGTCGTCCGCCCTTGAGTAAGAACACATCTCCATTAGTAAGAAACCAGTAGTGTAGTTACGCTGTCTTTTGAGTAGTGCCGTGAGGTCTCGTGCGTTACCTAACTTCACTAGCTTATTCGGGGGTGATTTGGGATGGTGGAAATGGAAAGTGACGGAGGTGAAGGGGATTCAAAAGAAAAAGATGAGGGAGAGTATGTCGCAGTTGAGAGGGGTTGGCAGTTTCGCATTCGTTTGGGGAAGGAAATTTATTTTTTTTATTTTTTATTTTTTATTTCTTTTTGTATTTTACCTAGGTACCTCCACGGATAGGAAAGTACCTTCAATTAAGGAAGCACCCGCAAGTAAAAAATTATTGAATTGGACTTAAAACTTGCACGTCCTAGAGTAAGATATTGTTCTTTTGTACGAGTTATTATGGTGATACCTGTGATAAAGTACATTCGAACCCTTTTTCAATCATAGATACTTTCTTATTTATTGTGTGTTTTCTTGTAATTAAGACAGCAGGATTTGATATTAAATTCCTTGGAAACCAAACAATAAAGAGTCAAAAAGGAATAAATAACCGAAGCAAATGGTCCAAGTAAAATTAAATATTTTCGGTGAATTATGTCTTCGATTTTTAGTAGTGGTGAATAGTATTAGAAAAATCGGTCGCGACGGTGTTTTTTTTTTTTTTTTTTTTTTTTTTTTTTTTTTTTTTTTTTTAATTTAATGTTTTATCCGTTCATATCATGGGCTGCATCCTCGTAAATGGATGTCTATTCCAAGCGCTGCTTTCTCAATCGATAAGTAGTTGCGTAATTATTAAAATAGTGATGTAAAAATTTCGCTTCGAGACCCTTTCTTAATCATAGATACTTTTTTATCCAAGAATACTGTATTATATTCGAGTTCGTACGGTATATACAAGATAATCTCGTATCCTTTGTTCCTACAGTAACTATATGGAGGAGGTTATAGTATGTCGTTCCCGATTTCTCAAAACAATTAACCATGAATTGATATTCCTCATCTAGCTATCCCAACAGTGATAGTGCTTTATCGTACTGAAAAATGAGGGTTGGCATAACTATAAGTATTGGTACTAGCTTAAAGCTTATCTGCAAATTATCTCCTAGTAATATTGACTAGTAGACAACTGTTCTTTTTTTTTTTGTTTTTTTTTTTTTCCCCAACGGAGAAAGCTATGTTTTTTGCTAGCAAACGTAACAACCCGTTGATAAGAGTGGGAAAAAAAGGAAGACTCACTACCGATAGCACACGAAAGCTGATAAGTGCAAAGACATCTCCACAAGAAAATTTTCCCCAATTGTCACCCTACGTATTCGTTATTGTTCCTGGCTTTCTTCTCTTTGTAGGCCATTATTCCAACTTGTTCCAGCTCCTGCAGATCTAAATGTAAACCTCCCACTTTATTTTGACTGCATCTGCTGAGGACGACGTCACCCTGTGACATATTGTGAGCACCTTCTATAACAATTATCTGCATTGTCCCAGCCTCTGCATATCATATAGTTTCTCACTGTCAGGAAGATACTACGGAACTCGACGTGAAAAGATAATATGCGCACCGCTCATACAGAAATTTCTCACACATGTAATGTATCGGTAAAATGATTCATTAGTTAATTTTGAGGCGGAATTCTTCAGGCTTATTAGTGTGTTGCTAGCAAAACCGGTTCCAGTGACTCCAACGCATGATGCCAATTTCGCAACGTCAAAGTGTAGATGTGTTCGTAAAGAATTCGCCGGCACATGGTGCGAGCTCGGGGCTATTTCGGCGGTTTCATTGCAGAGTGTTCAATACTCTTTTAGGATTGATTGAAAACATGCTTATCTCATATTTCTTCGGCCCCGTAGGGAATCTGAATGTTCTTCATCTTGGTATCGCACTCGTGTCCATCTCTAGATCTTCCGCAAAGCTATACATGACCCTGCTAGCATTGAAATCGATATACGCAACCGCGTCAGTAGCTCCGTACAGAGAATACCGAATAGGTTCCGAATCGCACAGTTATTTGCGCTCCATTGTCTACGCGAGAAATTTTGCGTAGCGCCATAGGAACGCTATCATTTCGGTAGCGAGATTTGAGATACACTATTGTAGGGAGAAATCCGATTCCTAGAAAGAGACGGAAGATAAAGTTCTTAACTCCCGGGGCTAGAGCAAAAGGTGAAGCTATTAGAGCCGTTCGAAAATATCCATACTCTATGAAATTAGGCAGGAGTTTTCTGCCGGCTAATAGGGGTTATAAATATTACACAAGGCGTTTTTGTGTAGCGTTTAACAATCCTAATTACGGCGAAAAACCCCCGCGGAAGAGGACAAGTGGATAGGGATATCGAAGCTTTGGAGAAAATCCAGGTGCTATTTTTTTTTTTTTTTTTTTTTTTTTTTTTTTAGCAAATCCTGGCAATTTTCGCTGTCGTAGCTGTAATTCCTTCCGCTCGAGTCTTTCGACGCGTTTGACAAGGTAATGCATAGGTGCGCACCAGAGCACTATATCTGTGATTGCTATAGAAAAGGCCCCTTACCTGGATTTGCGTTCATCACCTGCACATCGACACCTCAACTCCTCGTTCTTCACTTTCAGATTCCCATTTGATGCAGGGAGTCTTCACAATCGGATACCCGCTGCATCTTTAGAAAAAGTTTGATAACTCGTCGAGTGAGATGTTACGTTTCTGTGGATTGTTACCGGTGTTACAAGGACAAAAGAGGGGTAAACGGCCACCAAGGCTAATCATGGCTTCGGAGGAGCGTATAGCCGGTGTTTGGAGCATATTCGTTCGCCGGTGCATCGGAAAAGGGGGTCCATACATGGCGATCATGGAGGGTCACTCGCGAACCGGTGAACGGACCACGATGGGCTTGCTGTAGAGTGCGCACATCAATATTCCAATCGGATTCTCGTTGCTGTATCGAGCTTAATGGCTACATATTTGGTAGTAGAGAAACGGGGAAATGACCGACCAAGATCATGGAAAAACCCGGGAAGCACACGGAAAATTCGTGCTTGCATGGTAGATCAATTGCGCGACGGATGTTATATTTTTATGATTGATGGCTATAGATAGGTGTTGCTGTGGGATCTTTTTGTAGATGTTTGTGCTACCAAAGGTCAGCAGATTTGTAATCATGCATAACGGGCTGCTTCAGTGGTACATGTATTTTTCTTCTAGATGGTATGTAAAGATTTCAGCCTTGATGCCGCCTTATCAGTCCAATCGCAGCACTCTGGGTGATTACCACTTGTGCTGAAGTCTATCTAAACCTCTACAGTTGGGGCTGCGCGGTAAGTCCCCTAGTTAAGATTCTCACCTGATCACATTATTCTGAGCATGACCGCAAGGGTGGACCGGCGTCGCGTTGGGATACTGTCCAAAAACATATTCATCTCACGCGACACCGGTAGTGCTGATCCATGTGCGTTGAAGGATTATTGCGCCACTCCAGCGTCATAGGTGGCTGATAGAGCCTCAGTTCAGCCACGCCGCTGTCAGCGGAGCCGCTAGCCAAGCATCGCTTACTTGCACAACATGCAGGTACGGTCGATTCCGGAACAATTTTTTTCAGTGTCGCAACCATCAAAGAAGGAAAGAAGTCACGACGGCACATGGCGCTAATGGCAGCTTGATTTCCTCCATTCATGTTCTTTGTCGTACATCTTGTGTAACAGGTGCTTGAGAGTCTCACCGAAGGAAGGTGTGCGTTTCACGTTCAATGAGATGAAGCGAAGGAGAGAAGAGCTTTAAATCGAACACATGAATGAGTTGGGAGGGGAGGATTTTTTTGCCATTTGAGATCGTGGCCGCAAACGGAGCTCTCGCGAACTCGGGATCCCCTTTTCTCGGAGACCATGGGCGAGGAGATACCTGCAGAGCGTTTGGGCCATCCGAGCCTATTTTAACTCGTGGCAGCGATCGTTGTCCTTTTTGAAATTCGGTTCTTGCCGATCGCTGGTGGGGAGGGCGACGTCGTCCTCGTTGACGGAGCAGTTGGCCGATACAGGGTGATGGCGGTGTTTCTCTCTCGCCAGGCGCAATGTACCGTGCATGTATATTGTATGGCTTTCGTGGGCCAACGCTAGCGCAAGGAAGTGGACACAAGGTTAAGGTGTTGGGGTGTGGCGGCCATGCGAGTTTTGGCTGGCTTCCAATACACTCCTAAGGGCCCCGCTGCTTCGTCCACCGCTGAGAGAAGAGGCTAGTGAAAGCGAACGTTTCGGACAGACAGCTTCTGTGCGAAGGAGTGGACTCGACGTTAGGCTGGGGGGTTGCTGCTGGTGGTGCCTGCGTTCGCCGCAACCCTGCAATCTCGCGTTAGCGCAGCCCCAATCCTTGCGGGCGAGGGCGTTGGATGCGTTGCCTGCCCCATACATGTACTCTGTTTTTGACCCTACAGATAGAGTACAACTACTTTTGGTCCTACACAGTCCAGATATGTGCGCTGTTGTTGAGCGGCCTCTCCATGTATGCAAAGTACATGTATGTCCGACGGCGGCAGGTAACGGGAGAGGTACACACCGTGTCAAGCGGCCCCTCATGTGTTTCTGCGCCGGCTTTGTTGGCTGCTTCACAGTGTTTGGAGCACCCTTTGTCGAATCGGTGCCCACTACTCAGCAGGCCAAAGGCCAGCCCGCCTGCCTGGCCCAGCAGAGAGCGCCACCATCCACTCCACCTTGTTTGCACTGGTGCTACACTCCTGCACTGTGCACTGATGTAGGCAGATGCCAGGCGGCGGTCCTCGGGGCCATGCGGACTCTGCGGACTCTTCTGCAGCTTCTACTCTCTGCAATGCACTGAGCAGCGTAAGTTGCGGTGATTGCATTCGCTTCCTGTTTCCAACGCTCCCGCCATGTAAGCCCTCCGAGATGTCCTCTAAACCCAGTCAAGCAAACCCGCTACTAATGCGCCGTGTACCTGGCCCGCGCTATGTATGTGCTAGACACGGAGATTTCCTTCTCAGCGCATCTCGCTCTTTTCTGCCCAGCATCCACTGTTTGGGATGTGGTTGCAGCCCCGGCCCCCGATAATTCAACTACACTTCGCCCCGGGCTCCTGTGCTCATATATCTCTGTCATGTTGCCCCTTGCCCTACCCTTTTGTTCCCTTCGTTCCTTTCCCCTCCCCTCCCTCTTCCCCCTCTTCCTACTTCCTCGCGCTGGTATTTTTTTGCTGTCGGCACTTCCACTCTTTAGTACCTTTTCTCTGCAAAATCGCCATTCCCTCAACACCTCACCTCAGTCTTTCCTTTGTTGTTGTCAGAAGTATTTCCTTCACTACATTCGTTTCGCTTCGTGCACACATTCCCCTCGCTTTTGCCTATCGCCGGCGTAATGTTGACCAAGTTCGCCGTTTTGTCGCTGCTTGCCCTGGAGGCGCATGCTTTTTGGCGTTTGCCCTGTCGTCAAAGCCTCGTAGTAGAGAGAATAGACCCCATCACTCACCAGGGCGAAGTTGGTGGACATGTGCACTCGATCCACGGGGGGAATGGTAAGTATTCTTATCCTTTCAGCCATTGCTGCGTGCTTGCGATTTTGTGTATATCCTGCTCGAGTCGGCCTCTACGTCGAATGTACCGCGCATCGGATATGCTTTGATTCATGGACTCGCGCTCACTGGTTTCAACAGGATTTAGCAGGAACGTTGATGGCCCCGCTTTGCTCGAGAGCACCTGCTCTTCGTGCCAGGTAAAACAAGATAAATCTGTATACTGGGTTCCCACCCTGTACTTCCACGATGAAGCCGGCAACTTCAACGCTGTCAACCAGACCGGAGGAATGCTTGCGTAAGATCCCCTTGCCTCTTTATATCCTCCCGCGCAGGAAATAACATCCCTCACTGCCCATGTCGCTGACTCCGCTTCTTTGATTTTCTCAGCTACTATCTCCAACGCGGAGAGAACCTTACGGCTTTTCCTCCCAACTTCCGCATGCTCGCTGGTGATGCTACTTTCCGCAACTTCACATACCGCAACATTGAAAAGTCCCTCTGGACCGACGAAGACCGCACCGAAGCTGCGCTTAGGCAGAAGGCCATCGGCTTCAACTGCTTAAACTACGATGAGCCGGCTCAAGCTGCCTTGGGCCTGAAGGCGTACCCCCAAGACTTGACTTGCAAGGACGGTGTGAGGTCCGAAGTTTTCTTCCCCAGCTGTTGGAACGGAAAGGATATCGATTCCGACAACCACCGAGACCACATGCGATATCCTAGTTTGCTGGATGACGGTGATTGCCCTGACGGCTTCCCTGTCCGCACCATTAGTTTGTTTTATGAGACCATCTGGGATGTATATGCGTTTAACGGGCAGTCTGGTGAATTTGTCTTCTCTAACGGAGACCCCACTGGTATGTTTAGTCACATAAAATCATATTTGATTTCTATTGTCCGATAAGGTCATAGCATGTACATGTACAAGGGGTATTTCAGCTAATGAATTGGCATTAAGGATATGGATACCACGGCGATTTCATGAATGGATGGGACCAAGACGTTCTCCAAGAGGCAATCGACACTTGTACCTCCCTCTCTGGTGTCGTTGAAGAATGCGGTGTTTTCGAGCACTACACATTGGACGAAATGCACCAATGCACCATCACTCCCGAACTCGATGAAGACGTTTTGGGTCCTATTACTGAGCTTCCCGGCTGCAATCCGATCGCTCGTGGGCCCGAGCCCTCCTCCGATGACTGCACTGACGGTGATTCCAATGATTCTGGTGATTCCAATGATTCTGGTGATTCCAATGATTCTGGTGATTCCAATGATTCTGGTGATTCCGATGATTCTGGTGATTCCAATGATTCTGGTGACTACGATAGCATCGGTACCATCGCGAGTTCCCTTATCAGCGAGGTTGTCCCCAGCAGCACAAGCGTAGCCATTCCTTCCGCAAGCGACAACAGCGATGAATACTACGGTTACGGTGGTGGATACTATGGGTACGGCGCTAGCGACGTAGCGGTCAATGTTGCCCAGGCCACCGAAATCCCAGCTACTTCCGACCCCTACCTTGTTATCGTCACTGTTACTTCCTACACTACTCAGCAGCCGACCACCGTCACAGTTGAAGTTCTCCCGACCGGTGCTGCCATTAAGAGGCATATCCACAAACGTCACGGACATCATCTGTAAATGTGGCGGTTGCGATGGAGGGACGTTTGGGGGTAGGTATTTACGGAAATGCTACCTATCTTTGGTTTTATTTAAATGTGATTGTGAGACTGATGTAAATTAAAGGGCTTTTTTTTTTTTTTTTCTTTTCTAGGAGTAGTAGGGATAAGTGTGATGCCTTTTTCGTTTTTCCTTTCTTTTTTTGAGGGCGAAATGTGGCAAGGATAAAAGGGGCTGGGTCTCTTGTCGCGAGCTTCCTTGTATCTATGTCCTTGAATTTTTGTGCCTCTCATTGCGAAGTGGGCTATTTCCGAATTCGTGGGGGGTTTGTGGTAGTTTCTTTTCTTT
>JABYPW010002489.1:0-11195 GCA_016880775.1 Phymatotrichopsis omnivora | reverse complement strand
GGAGAAAGGAGAATGGAAACCGTGGTCACTTAAAGGATTGTTTTTATTCCTTTTTTCGGGAGTGTTTAAGGAGGATGCTGCCTGTTTTCTGTTGAAGTGCATTAAAGATATAAGAGGTTAAATGTCCTTTGCTATTTCTTCATAATAAAATTGGGTTGATGAGCTTTACCTATATCATATTTGCTAGAACATATCATTAACTGTATGCAATCAAAATCCTTGTTTGAATGGAGCTCTCTAAAGCACAAAACCATATATTATATTATCTACTAGCATGCACTCGTGTGTACTAGAGTACTAAATATATTTTTTCGAGTTGGGCGCTACGATTTTTTTTTTTTTTTTTTTTTTTTTCCAAGCAAAGTACCAAAAACGACATAGGGGAAAAGTTAAACTTGTTTTTTGCTCACTAGCGAGCATATAAAAGGTTCGATATTTGTTTTCGTAGGGTTCCGTGGAATAAGGGAGTTGTTTCAAAGCCTACTGGGCTATCGGGTACTAGATAACTGGAGAGTACATTGTGGAGGTTGATTCAGTATCCGAAAATAACTTAATGTTTTCTCTCCTTTGGCTTTAGATTACGAGGGTTTCTGCATTGACAAGATGGGTAGTAAATATGTAAGCTCTGCGATAGAACGCCGTCAATCACTTGAGACGTTGGGACAAACCACCTGGAGCACGCAGCCAAAATATGCTTTCTATTCTCACTCTTTTATTTTCGGAAAAAAGTAAAAAAAAAAAAAAAAAATTCCTTTCCTTAAAGACACCATCCAATGTACTCCGAGAAGATAATAGGCATCACACAAACAATCTCACAACTCACACTTCACTTCTTGAGGAAAATGGTATTCCTCTGCTTGCCCCTGTAACTACGCTCTTCTCCAACTTCCGATTTCTGACAAGTCCATCCTATCTTATCAACATATTCCAACTAATAATTCATCTTTATATGACTTGACTCGTCTAATCGAGGTCAGTGACTCTAGCAATGCTCCTGATATTCGAAGTCCTTTTACCAATCCTAAGCACCGACGTGAATAAATGGTGCCCACGCAATTGGGCTTTCCTCCTCGCTTTTGAGACTAGTTACTGCTTTATGTAACGCCTGTGCTGTATTGGGATTCTCTAAACTTTGCTTTGAGGGCACCAATAGGGTCCTGGTAAACTTTGTGGCGACTTCTGAAGCCACCTCATCCACTGCTTCCCATAGTGTCCCGATAACGTGTGGGAATTTAACTAATTGGAACCAACTAGTAACGTTAATGACCTCATCTAATAAATGTAAGGCCGAGTTCTCGGCCGTTGAACAAGCAGAAAGGGAGGCAACGATTGCCCGGTCGAGCTTTATTTGCGATATCTTTTTGACAGTCGGAAGATCTAGAAGGCCCTTGTCGTTTTGGTCAAGCAGCAAAAGACAGCTATTGGAGGGATCGGCAGAGTCGGAAACTCCATGACAGGAAAAATGTGCAAAGTTGCAGGTGCGAAGAGAATTTAAAACGTCAATTTTAAATGGGGCATCGAGGGTCGTAGTCCCTGCAAAGGCCGGAACGCTTTGTTTGATAGCTTCGATTTCACTTTCAACGCCACAGAGGGGTGTCATGCCCGGAGTGATTGACATCCCGACAATCAGGAAACTGGTATCGGATTGGTCAAGCACTTGTAGTGCTTTCTCTCGAGCGTAAGAAAGTGCTTTGATTGTTGGTGTGTACGAGGAGATAACGTAGCCGCATGTACCATTGCCCGGATCTTCGAAGTGGTCACCAGCGGCGTGAATCGGCATCAGCCCCATTATTCCACTTGTAACCCACCATATACGCGGCAATCTTTCGTCTCTTGAGTGTCCGGATCAATTTCAGCCCTTAAAGAACAGGTTCTACGGCGACATCCCACAACCACAGCAACACTTCTTTCATTTGATTCGACCTTTTGGGAAGTGTACTCAGAGAACTTTTTGCCAAGTTTCCAATTATTAAATCCGCATTTTCCAGGAGTTCCGAGTATTTCAGATTCGTAAGAGGTAAGACCTGGATCTCTTCGTTGGTGACTATGATAGCATCGCCTCGCATTGCAGTGACATTGAATGCAACAACGGGGCCTGATTCTGCCAAATTCATGAAATCCTTTTACAGTGGAGGAAGTTGAAACCTTTCAAATCCGTCCAAGAGGCGTATATCCTGCTCAATTGCCTCTAACTCAACAAATGCATCAAGTCGTCTTGCCATAGCATTTCCTGTCGAATATTGGTCGTCTGCTGATATATTTTGAATCATGCTGCTTGAGAGAGGCAAAGAAATTTCATACTGGAGGCGTTTGTATTTCGAGGACATATCTGGATACCGTCTATCCAAGTCTGATAGGTCGTTTCTGGAGTCGAAAATATAACTAGAGATTACTCCGCAACTGATTTCGAGAAATTCAAGAGCTTTTGAGGGCGATTCCCCAGTTTGAAGAGCAAGAGATGAGGCGAGCGTTGACAAACCAGACAGTTGCCCAAGAACGTACTGTTGGTTATCTCGCGCAAGCGACCGTGGGCTGGCTCTTGGCAAAAGCAGGATAACAAATTGCAGGATATTATATGCCCTCTCCCATCCTGAAATTTCTATCAAGAGAATAGCAGCCCCATATCCGGAAAGTATACGCACCAGCGGCGGTGAGTTTTCCAATTTTGTAGCTCTTTCGAAAGACATTACAGCCTTTTCGTGGTCGGCTAGGGAACCAGTCTTCTTGTACCTGAAGCCAAGAATCCTGCCAAAGGTTTGTAGATACGCTGCACGATCCGGATAGTCTTCTGGCGTCGCTACCACTGCTTCTTCGGACCGGCTAATGGCCTCTTCTAGGTCGCTGAAAACCCCAGTCCGTTCGTACCTGGAACTAAGTACACTACCGGGTTTTTCTGGGTGCATTGCACGATCCGGATGGTTTTCCGGCGTTACAGCCACCGCTTCTCCGGAACGGCGAACTGCCTCTTCTAGATTATTGAGATTCCCAGTGCGTTCGTACCTGGAGCTAAGTCTATAACCAAGGTTGGCTAGATATACTGCACGATTCGGATGGTCTTCCAGTGTCGCTGCCATCACTTCTTCCGCATGGCGAATTGCCTCTTCTAGATCGTTGAGATCCCCAGTCCGTTCGTACCTGGAGCTAAGCCTGTTACCAAGGTTGCTTAGATACATTGCACGACTAGGATGCTCTTCCGGTGTCGCTGCCACCGCTTCTTCGGACCGACTAATGGCCTCTTCTAAATTGTTCAGAGCCCCAGTCCGTTCGTACCTCTGGCTTAGCCAAATGGCAAGGTTGCTCAATCTCCCCGCACGCTTCGTGTGGTCTTCCGGCGTCGCTGCCAGTGCTTCTTCGGACCGGTGAATGGCCTCTTCTAGGTTGTCGAGAGCCCTGGTCTGTTCGTACTTGGAGCTTAATATATTGCCAAGGTTGCTCAATCTGTCTGCACGATCCGGGTGGTCTTCCGGCGTCGCTGTCATTGCTTCTTCAGACCGGTGAATAGCCTCTTCTAGGTCTTTGAGAGCCCCGGTCCGTTCGTATCTCAGGCAAAGCGACATGCGAAGGTTGCTCAATGTCCTCGCACGATCTGGATTGTCTTCTGTCATCGCTGTCACTGCTTCTTCTAACCGGTGAATGGCCACTTCTAGGTCGTTGAGAGCCCCGGTACGCTGGTACCTGGAGAATAGTCTAGTGGTAAGGCTACTCAATATCACTGCACGATGCGGATGGCCTTCCAACGTCGCTGTTAGTGCTTCTTTCGACCGACGAATGGCCTCTTCTAGGTTGTTGAGAGCCCCGGTCCGTTCGTGCCTGGAGCTTAATATATTGCCGGGGTTGCTCAATCTGCCTGCACACTCCGGATGGTCGTCCGGCGTCGCTGTCATTGCTTCTCCGGACCGGCGAATAGCCTCTTCTAGGTCGTTGAGAGTCCCAGTCCGTTCGTATCTCAGGCAAAGCGACATGCCAAGGTGCTCAATGTCCCCGCACGGTCTGGATTGTCCTCTGTTATCACTGCCACTGCTTCTTCCAACTGGCGAATGGCCTCTTCTAAGTCATTGAGAGGCCTGGTACCTGGAGAATAGTCCAGTGGCAAGGTTGCTTAATATCACTGCACGATGCGGATAGTCTTCCGGCGTCGCTGCCACTGCTTCTTCAGACTAGCAAATGGCCTTTGCCAGGTAGTGGAGAGCCCCAGTCCTTTGGTACCTGGAGCTAAGTCTACTGCCAAGGTTGCACATTCTCCCCGCTCGATCCGGATAGTCTACAGGTGTTGCTGCTACTGCTTCCTCGTTCAGGCAAATTGCCTCTTCCAGATCATCAAGTGCCTCAGTGTGCTCAAATGTGACGTTTAGTCAACTGCAAAGCATGTCGTGCCAAAGTAGTTCACCAATATGGGAAGGTTTCGCTGCCAATAATGCCATGTGGCGTTCGATTGGCGGCATGTTTCGTGTTGTTTGGTATATGGACAATACTTCGGACCGGAGATCTGCTGGATTAGTCGGACTTTTCGGAAGGTTTTGTGCGTGGTCTGTTGTCATCTCCAGCTCCATGTTCCTGCCCACTTCGTTGTGATGGTTATAATCTAGTTTCTATTCAGGCGCAGTTGGAACACACCTCGCTCTTCAACGTCGGCAAAATCGCCTTCCTCTGGCATGTTTTTAGGCGAGCTTACTCGCTTTGACTAGTGTTGTAGCTTAGTTTTAGTCTTGGTGACTGCGAGAAGTGACGTAGGATCTTACTTAAGTATGAATATTAGAAAGTTGTTGTTCAAGCAAACAGTTCATCAAGATCTTCTACATGTAACGTATATCACGTGAAAGCGGGCCATCACGTGAAAGCGGGCCTTGGCATTCCCCGCCTAGTTATCTACAAAAATCCCCGCCGTTCACACATTCCACAAGCAAACTCCACACAAAAACCATCGTTATGGGTAGAGTTGAGCTACGGTAACAAAACGATCGTGAAAACCAGGTCGAGGAGGCCATTTGGGGTTTACAAGATGGTCAGGAAACCTCATTTCGTGCCGCCGCAGAAGCATTTAATATACCCCGCACTACCCTCCAATATCGCTTCAAGGGAGAACGTCAGCCTTGTCAAACTGCACATAGCCGTCGTCAACTCCTTACCCCAGCTGAGGAAGGTGCTGTTTTGCAATGGTGTAAAAAATTAGACGACTGGGGTTTTCCGCCAAGGTTTGATTTAGTACATGGGATAGTCAATTCGCTTGTACAAAAAAAGACTGGCAACCCCAATGCAACTATTGGGAAGAACTGGATAACAAGGTTTCTAAATCGACACCCAGACCTTACAATTAAGTACAGCAAATGGCTAGATCGACAAAGAGCCTATTCAACCAACCCACAAGTCACTAAAGATTACTTTTCGAAGTTGCAACATATTGTCCACCAACACAACTTTAAGCCTTATCAAATATGGAATATGGATGAAAAGGGCTTTCTTATGGGTATCGCAGCAAAGGCTTGGATCATATGCAGAAAGGGAAGGCGAAATCCAAATATGACTCAGGATGGAAAACGGGATATGGTGACAGTTATAGAAATTGTCTCTGCCAGTGGCTTGGCTCTCCCCCTTATGGTTATCAACAAAGGTAGAGCTCACTACCTAGGTTGGTATATCAACTTGGACGAGTCCAGAAAAGATATCACATTTGCAATTAGTGCAAATGAACGGACAGATGACTATCTCGGGGTTCAATACCTCTAGGAGAATTTTTTTCCCAAAAACAACGGCGTTAATTAGCAATGTTCCCCGACTTTTGATCCTGGATGGACACGGTTCTCATGTAACTTTTGAGTTTATACAATTCTGTATAGACCATAACATTTTGCTTTTATGTCTTCCATCCCATTCAACACACCTATTTCAACCGCTTGATGTTGGTTTATTTAGTCCCTTACAACATTACTACGGAAAAGCGGTTAATATTATACACGGAGCACAAACACTGGGATTATATAAACGATCCGTTTTTCATTCGAAGCCCGTAGTGCTACACCCACACGCCGCAATATCGAAGCTACATTCGAAGCTACCGGTATCGTCCCCCTTAATCCGAGAAAAGTTCTCTCAAAATTCCTCGCCACGGGTACAAATGCAAGACCGAACCCAAGCGAATTCGACGAAGACATTATTCTACAAACTCCACACAATAACCGAGACCTCCATCATCAAATTCAAGCTATCCGGCAAAAAATTGAGCAATGGAAATGTATCTTTGGAGGAGATAGAAAAAATATTTCGTCGTCGGAACCATACAGCCGAGACCACCAATACCAAACTCGATATCGCAGAAGAAAATATCCGTCGCCTATGAAAATCAAAACAGCAAGAGTCCAAAACCGATCGAAAAAAACTTGGAAAAGCTCGAACTTTGAATGGTACTATCACAACCGATTTACGCGACAAAGAAACATTCTTGGCATGTTCTATGCGTGCTTGGCAAAAATTTGTATAGGAACTTGGCATTTCTGGTGAGCACTTTTGGAGGCACTTACCATACAAAATGGTCCAACTTTGAACGCTTATAACTCACAAACGACTTGACTTTTTGAAATTTTAAAAATGTAACTTTGTAAAGCAGATCAAATGGAACAATTCTACATTAAAAAAAAACTGGATCGCATGTCTTTTTGCTGAGTAATAAATACTTCTATGCAGGAGTGTAATCAACCAAAATAGTGTAGGTTCTTGAGTGCCCGCACCATAGTACATTGGCTCACGGGCACGTGATGGCTCGCTTAACTGTGACATACGTTATCCAGATAAGCGTGCAGCAACATCTACAAATGTGCAAACCTGTGCCACCATGCAAATGTAGTGTACTAGTACTAGTACTAGTACTCTAGGTATACACTTACACCGAAAATAAAAGAGTCCATAAAGGGCTACAAGATCCCCTTTCTGGTTCCTTTTTACTAAAGTACTCGAGTAGATCTAGATTCGGACCTCTCCGCTGCTTGGGATATGCTATGTACTCATTTCCACCGAGTCCGGCCGAATCGGCTAATTATTGACAACAGCCATATCAACTCTCTATAACTAGACAAGGATAAGAATGACAGCTTCAAGACGAAATTCCCACCTCAAAAGAGCACGCAAAGCAGCTAATAGATCGGGTAGTCTGAAAGTCAATCTAGGGGATTCAGAAAACTACTTAGTAAGCCCCCGCCAAGATATCAGAATCCTCAACGCCACTATTTAACAATGTTTGAGGGGTTTGCATGGCAACGGCACTAAGGTTAGGAATGGGATAATTATAAAATACAGAGTTTCACTTTCGTTTTTGTTAATGTCTATTCCACGTGTAGGTGAAATTTTCACTCGTGACGCGGGAGTTTTGAACACTACATAAAATACAAAAGAAAGTAAAAAAAAATTCAATTCCTATTCGCCAAAATCCAGGGCCTTTGGTTCCAAAATTCATCCTTAATAATATCCACATGTTCGACCACAACCTTCGCCTTCCTGAGTCGTTTGGCCTCTTTAGCTTGTTGCGACTTCGATTTTTCCTTCACTTGACTTGTAGCTTCCTCCTCTCCCTCTCCCTCTTTCTTCTTCTCTTCACCATTTCCCAGAGTGGACTTAAGTTCTTCGGATTTTCGATACTATTTAGATCAGCAACGAAGGAAAAATACGTAGCGTTAGTATGGGCCGCCATACCCATGTTTGAGATGTGGACGGCACCAAGTCGAACAAAATAAGGAACTATTTCGGAAGAGGATAGGGAAACATACATCCCTGAAAACAACACTACCCTTCTTATAAATCTCCGGTTCATTATTGTAATTAATCCCAAACCTCGTAAAGAGAATCTCATTTTTATCCGCCGAATACGTCCCCTTTTCCCCAATTAGCCCTGGGCGTCTCTTTCCCCTCATTCTTCTAATTTCATCCCCGGAATTATACATACCTTCAGTTCCTCCTCCGCTTCAACCGTGCTTAAACCCCCCTGCTGCACCAACGCCCAAAACGTAGTATTATATAGATTATTAATATGACCTTTTCCCACGCAATCATCTTCCATTAACTTCCCTTTCCTTTCCTTTCCCCCGTATACAAACCAATTTCCGCCAGGGTGGGGATTAAAAGGGGGGGGGGGGCGAACAATCCACCTGCCGCCAGCTCATGTAATCCCTCAAATTCGCATTCGTCGGATACAACACAGCGCGTCCATCAAACGATGGCAGGGGCGGCACCATCTTCGTATCGGGAAAAAATTGCGGCCATAGGTACACATAATACGAAGTAAACGTGGAAGTTATCGTCGAGACCAATTTACTTCTTACATCAGCCCTACGCATTCTTATAACAGAGAGGAATATACCTTTCCCGCCGCTCAAACAACTCACAACTCCGATGCAAAACAAAGCTTCGCCCTCGGCCCATCTATCAGCCACCGCCGAGTCTAAAACTCCACAGAAGCAGGATCAACCTATACTCGTCGCTGACGCCGTAAGCGACAACAATATCCGACAGCTCTTTAAGAACCTCCACGGCAGCAGCATTCATAAGCTCCAGTGCCATCCGATCATTCGGTTTCCTGAACCCATGGCGGGCAGAAAACCTTTGGTTTTTCGTTCAATCGTCGTCAGTGGTTTACTCCCCGCATTTCAAAATCTCGCCATCAGGGGCCGTGGATACTTGTGGAAACCTCTACCATCAATTCTTACAATGATCCAGGTGTTCGGTAGAAGGGTGTCCGCACGCTCGAAAAGCTTGACGTATTCGTATCTGTGGTGACGTTAGCGTGATCGTGAAAGAGGGTAGGGAGGGAATCACTTGGAGTTTGCCATGGCGATGGCTGGGAGATGAGGTGTTGAGATGGATGGGAGGGATGGGAGGGATGTAGTGGTGGGGCTAAACGCTGATGGCGGGGCTTGAAACAAGCTTTGCGCATTGACCGCTTGGGCCGCAAGCCTGTCGCAGCCGGGAACTATTATAGTTCGTCCACTAGTGGAACATTTACCGAAACTCAATGTTTCCGTTTATCTCACATCACGGGTTCGCAGCTGCTCACTCTCCACTGCATTACATGTAATTTCCGAGAGTTCATTAATCAAGTTGAATCTCCACGTAAAACATCCCCACATCCAATCCGCCGACATGATATCAGAAATAGGCTATCAAATAACATGCCAATAACACCGCACTCCTTACAGCCAAATGTTCAACTAACACCATCAATACCACCAATACCAATATCGCCAACAATACCCGATCCAAATAACCAAAAATGCCAAAAAAAAAAAAAAAAAAAAACCACTCCAGACCACTCCATACAAGACTCCATACACAAATCCCAGAACCAAACACTAGTTCACACAAAAAAACTCTCATCCAGTGGGAACTCTTATCGCAATACAAAAAGATTTGATAGTTTATCTACTAACACTCCAGCAACAGAACTCAAAACTAACCTTTTATCTTTAAAAGAACAAAAGCAAGTTTATAACTCCTATAGCCTTTATCTCCGTACATTTACCCAATCAAACCCCGTCTGTCTCCACGCTGGGGTTTAACGCCATAAACGATGATATCACCTTTGCCAACCATGATCCTCCACCCCTCCTTCCGGAGCATTTGTGACACGGCCGGTAACAGCACCGGCAATCCATTTTTTGAGTGTCGTCCCTGGCCCGTAACCTATATCCCATTAACTTCATTCCTCTTTCAAACTCTCCAAAAATGAGCAAGAAACCTTACAATATTAAAAGGTGTTACATTATCTTGTCCATTGAACCTCGTCCACCAAGCCACTGTTCGTTCCCTCGCAATCCTGACCGCCTGTGGTGCCGTGAGTCCATGCAAATCCAATTGATTCGGCTTACTATTTTGATCCGCCATTGCCTCGGCAACATCATCTTCATAACTCCTCCTTATGGCCTCATAGCTCCTTCCCTGGTCTGCATAGAATGCCGCTACCCCACCCATCAATCTATCGCTCTTAGAGCGACGGTAGGCTGCAGCGGCCTTATCGAAGGCCTCGTTACGGAGCGATGCATAGGTGCTAACAGACTCGTAGGGTGTAGCAAAATTCATCCTTGGCGGTGATGTATAACGCAGGGAAGTGGGGGAATTTAAGGTTTTGCCGATGACAGTGGCCCAGGTTGCGTTATTGTCGCGTTGGGGTGGTTTGGGTTTGCTGGTGGATATAGTGGCCGCAGTAGTGGTGGGGGAGGGGAGTTTCTCTTCTGGTTGAGCAGGGGCCGAACGCAGGATCTCGGCGAATTCGAAGACAGCGACTTTATCTTCTTTGCAGAGCTTGAGGAGGCCGTCGAGATGGGAGGTTTTAACCTCATAGTCAAAGTCTTTCGATAGCTCTTGGAGCTGTTCCATGTGCGAAGGATCTGTGGAAAGCACGTCGGGTCCTCCATGGGCGTCGAGCAGCGCACGGATCGTGGGTGCCAGTCGGGAATTGTGACGGTGATAGGCGGATGTGACGGTAGCCCGAGGAAGATGCAAACCATTGGAAAGATGATCAATTTCCTTGTCCATTGCGTCCCATCTTGATCTTGCACCTGCTTCGACTGCATTGCTATTATAATTACCCGATACCACAGACAACGAGCTGCGTCTGCACTCGGCCGGAGCTATATCTACTACACCGCCGCTCTTCATACTTTTCTTCCTTTTCCGCTTACCTGCCCCGACTCTCAAAGTACTATCGAACCCATCCACACCCTTAGCCCATCCCTCCGGATCCCCATCCAGGTACACCCGATTCAAAAGCTCGTCCGTGGCCCTCTCCACATCCCACTGACATTTGTCCAGGGTGGTTTGAATCGTGTGCCTATTCAATGATCTGAATATATCCGCCAATTCATCAACCTTGTCCCCCGGCGAGTCCTCATCGCAATCATCCTCCGAGATGCGAAGCGACGACAGCGAGACCGACGTCTCCGAGCCCCATTCCCCCCATTCGGGGCATGAACCCGCTGTTCCGCCACTACCATTCACGGATTCGTCGTCGGCAAAGGTTTCCGCTCGGAGGATTGCAAGCGTTTCGCGTGCTTGGTGGATGTTGTTCGTATCGTTAAGTATAGCCGCGACTAAAGAGGAGTCGAGGGTATTGAATTCCGCCTGTTGGGGCCGTGCGTTGTTAGCATCTTCGCGAACGTAAAATTGCGCTGGACAGAGGTGCAGTGCGGGGCTGATGTTTGCGGCGAGGGTGAGAA
>JABYPW010002488.1:0-11196 GCA_016880775.1 Phymatotrichopsis omnivora | reverse complement strand
TCTCCAGAGCGCTTAACACAATGGTGAAGGGTAGAGACGACATACTCACATGTTGACAATCTAAGCGTAACCTCCATCATAGCGCATCGTCCAGGTACCTTGACGCTGACCACTACCGGTGTTCATAACAGTACCACTCCAGACAACAGGAACTATCATAGGCAAAGATGTTGACTGCCAGGGACCGATTCTTCTTAGGGATAGGGAGTTGATCCGAAATGTATGCTCCAGTCACTCCATTGTCTAGCTTGGCTGTAGCTGTAATCATGTATACTTAGGGACCCTCAATAGAATGGGTTTTCCAGTGCAAAGTGACTGGAACTGTAACATACCTACCTTAGGCAGGGCCTTCTTTGGAGGAAACAATGGTTGACATGATGGCGGTAGCAAATACATTCCCTGATGTCTCCTAGGAAACTCATGGCCAGAGCTCGCTATACATCTTATCTACAAGGAGGTTATTCCACATGTAAGAGTTGGACAAGTGGTGGAAAGGAGGAATGATCAATGGATCAGCAGTAAAGAATAGTGGTTTCCTATACAGCCAGCATATTTTGAGCCAGTACAGGTCCTCCTCAGGCAGAACTTTGCAAAAAAAAAAAAAGGAAGAAAAGGAAACACAACCTCTAGCTAATACCTCTAAAGAAAACAAGGAAAATAATACATGAGGGTATCATAACAGTTGTAAGACATTAGGTCGTAATACATCACTCATAGGTATCATCAATTACATTAGCCTCAATGCTGGCAGGCCCACCCACCGAGAACGTAACAATGGTTGCGAACACCAGCTCATTAGTAAAGAAAGGTACATAGGAAATTTCAAACAAAGGTCTTAAAGGCAATTTCATGCAACAAATTCAATGCTTCAAACCAAATGGGTCTTAAAGGAAACAGAGAACAAAGGAAAATGGGAGAGGTGGCATGGGATGCCACTTAGGGAAGAGGGGCAACTTACACTATGGAGATATCATCCCCATCCTTCCAGTCATCTAGGAGGTCGACCACTTGTGCCACAGATATCTTTTGCTGCTTACAGGAGGAGGAGTTCCCATCATCATCCACCTTATGTTTAGATCAGGAGGACGTAATCTTGACTGTGGAGATGGAGAATTTCTTCGTAGAATAGTAGTCCTTAACACTATAGTGTTTGGGCAAGCAGTGTAGACAAGCCTTATTCTTCTTGGCCCACTCCTTATCTTCATTGGTGAGTTAAGGAAGCTTCCCAATATCCTGAGAAGAGGACCCCAAGGGATGCTTGTCCTAGGTCTTTTTCAGCTTGGTAGAAGGAGCAGGCTAGCTGGTAGTCTGCTAAGTCGATTGTCCCTTATGGGACTCCTGGATAGCCACCCAGGCATCCTCTATTGCCAGGCCCACTTGTACTACATGAAATAGCCATTTGGCCACTAGAGTCTTGTAGGTGGTTTGAGCTGCCATCGCCAGGCAGAGATCTTTCTTCAGGCCTCTCTCAACCTAGAACTTGAAGGACTCTTAGTCACCTTGGATGACCTAGTTGAGAGCCTCCATATAGGTGAGGTAGGAGAGGATACCTTTGGTTTGCCTTGCATTGATCATCTCCCTAATAGCCTAGGATTTAGTAGCTAAGGCTCTGAAGTAAGTCTTCATTACGTCAGTAAAGTCGTCCCAGATGGTGGTCTGCTGGGTCCAGCGGTGAGCATTGGCTTGCCACCAGATCTGTGCCATACCTGTCATATATGTAGATGTGAACCTGGTCTTGATCTAGTCATGTAGGAAGCTATGAGCTTGGAGGGTAAAGGAGTTCTCTCACTGTTCGATGAACATCCTTATGTCCTCAGCCTTCCCTAAGAACTTCTCCAGATCAGCTGGTTTGGGACCCTTGAATGTAGCAGATAGGACCGGAGGCAGGGCAGGGGTGTTGCAACTTGAGGGAGGTGCTAGAGGGGCAGTTTGCCCAAGTACTTCCTGCATGATCCACCAGACATCACTCTCATTGAGTGGACGAGGAGAGGTCAGGTAGGGAGGAGCAAAGGAAGTAAATGAGGTTGGGCCATGGGCTATAGAAGGTCCTGCAAAGGCAGAACAGGCTGGGGGTGGAGGAGGAGTAGGGGAGATAGGTTATGAAGGAGGCTGAAAAGAAGGCAGACCCCTGTGGAGACCCCTTAGGCATGGTAGAGGAGCAGAGATGTGGGTTGTCTAGTCATCCAGGTCCACGACCTTATCCAGGTTTCTAGACACCAGAGGAGAAACGATGGACCTGTAGTGCTCCTTGTACTGATAGTACAGGTCCTCCTATAGCTTGGCATCATCATTGGCCTACATCAGTTCTTCCCTGAGCTTGACCACATCTTCCTTCCTCAAGGTAGACCTAGCAGAGAGAGCTTTGTTCTCTGCTCTTAGATAAAAGATCTCATCCTTCGCTTTGCTAAGCCTAGCTTGGAGAGGGACCTCACCCTGCTCCAAGACTTCTACTCTAGCGTTCGCCTTAGCCAGGCTTGCTGTCAGAGTGGTAATTTCCTCATTAGGGGAGGCCAGCAGGTACAAAGGCTGGTCTGCTAGCTGCTGGCGGAGCTTAGCATTCTTCCAATTAAGCTCCTGGACCAAATCTTAATATGCCTTATTTAGGGTATTGGTGTATTCCGACTCCCTCTAAGTAAATGACTCACACTCCTTCTGGATCTGCTCAATAGCAGTAAGGACTAAGTTAGTCATCGTAGGGGGAAAAGCCATGGATAAAGTGGGGAGGGGTTTCTGAATCGTGCAGTGGAGAATTATGGTATCAGAAACGATGGATGCTAAGTCATCCCTTTGCTTTTGAAACTCCTCCTCTATGTCTTATAGTACCCGTTAGAAGGGGTATTCTACAAGGAATTGTCGAGCCCTATGAAGGGATTGCACCGAATACACATAATTATCGATGACTATCTTCTGGTGCTTATTAGCGTAGGCTAACTCCACTGCTTTCAAGTTGAGGGTTGCTTCCTGGTGTATAGAGATATTGGAAGTAGAGGATCGTGTGGTCTGAACTGTTTAGGCTGAAGGGTTGGTAAGCTGTGTACCCACAACAAGAGCGAGAGAGGATGCATCAGGCATCGGAATGTTGGAAGAGGAAGAAGCAACCTTCTTTAAAGAATATAGTGTGACAGATCACCCTATGTGGATCATATATAACTTGGTAAATATACCTCAGGCACACTTCGTAAACATTACTGATTGCACTCAGATATCTTAGCTAAACAAAAGCTCAACTGGAAGATATCCTTCCTATGACGATCGGGTAGACTTCTTAGTAGAGAAGAGAGAAAAGATGAATATATTCTTCAAGGCTCAAAGATAACTCAAAGGCTTTTACAATAGTGATTGTAGAGAAGGCAAGTAGCTATATGCTAAAGAAGGAAGAGAAGAAAGAACACAAGACAAGGATACTCTTTTCCTTCGGTCACACTCTCTAGTGGGCGGCACTATTTGCGAACCTAATCGAATGGCCTAACTAAGAGAGGGAGCGATACATCGCTAAGCCCTGTCAGGGTAACCCTTCATATAGCCATTGTGATCATCGGTCGCATTCGCTTACAGGGACTGAACCAGTAATTAGGCAACCCTGCACGGTTAGGGAAAACTCGCTTACGCTACAAAAGAACACAAGATAAGGAAACTCTTTTCCATCGGTCACACTCTTCTAGCAGACGGCTTTGAGTGAACTTAATCAGATGGCCTAACTAGAGAGGGAGCGATACATCACTAAGCGCCGTCAGGGTAACCCTTCATACGGCCATTGTGATCATCGGTCGTATTCGCTTACAAGGACTAAACCAGTAATTAGGCAACCTTGCACAGTCGGGGAAAACTCGCTTACGCTACAAAACCTGCCACCAACCAGAAATTCGTGGTATGGAATGAGGCGAGTGGGATTTGAACAGAACACAAGACAAGGAAACTCTATTCCTTCGGTCACACTCTTCTACCGGATGGCTTTGCGTGAACTTAATCGGATGGCCTAAGTAGAGAGGGAGCGATACATCGCTAAGTGCCGTCAGGGTAACCCTTCATACGGCCATTGTGATCATCGGTCGCATTCGCTTACAGGGACTGAACCAGTAATTAGGCAACCCTGCACGGTCAGGGAAAACTCGCTTTATGCTACAAAACCCATGACCAACCAGTAATTGGTGGTATGGAAAGGGACGAGCGGGATTTGAACCCACGACATTGCGCGTTACCGCACAACGACACCAGGACAGCCATACCACTAGACCATCCTCGCCCCAGAACACAAGACAAGGGATACTCTTTTCCTTCGGTCACACTCTTCTACCGGGCGGCTTTTGTGCGAACTTAATCGGATGGCCTAAGTAGAGAGGGAGCGATACATCGCTAAGCGCTGTCAGGGTAACCCTTCATACGGCCGAACACAAGACAAGAACAACCGCATGCTTATATATCTTCTCCTTCACCCAAGCTGACAAAGAGATGACAAATGAAATGGAAACTCAAAGAAATCCCTCACATTCTAGACCATCCCTTGATTCCCAATTGCTGAAACCTATAGAAGAGTCTGGGAAGGATAGGATGCGATTAGTACTTCATTTGACTATGATCACCTATCACACTCTCAGGCCTCACTCCCGATTTGTGATAGTCTCTCACAATACGAGTCCGATCGCCTATCCATGACCTCATGGCTGACTAGGCCAATGTCATATCATTCCAATAGCCTATTATATGGTCAATGTAGGGCTAGCTTCCTGCACCTAGTCAGGGCTAACAGCAAAGCCATACCATGCCACGTCACACCACGGGTTCATGTGATAGAAGATCGTCTCTAGAGCACTTAACACAATGGTGAAGGGTAGAGATGGCATACTCACATGTTGACAATCTAGGCATAACCTCCATCACAGCACATTGTCCAGGTACCTTGATGCAGACCACTACCAGTGTTCATAATGCTGTTGTTGTAAATACCGAAAAAGCGAGGTTGTACGAATGACCACCCTGCCCCCTGGAGTGATGAAATGGAAGTGACCATTGTATGTTTCATGGAAGGATTATGGTCAGAAGTAGTGAAGGATTACTTGTGTTAGGAAATGGTAATACTTTAGGTAGGAGTGGAGGAATTAACATTTTTTTGAAAGGTACATAGCTAGAATAAAGGATTTTTTTTTCTATCTGCCTACCTTATTTATATCTCTACTTTTAATTAAGTGTAAATGCCCTGCTAGTTATGTATATGTAAAACTCCATAATTGGGAAAATAAAGTACTTTCCCTTCTTCTTTATATAGTATCTTAAGTATACCACACAGGAATAAATACTATCCCCATAAACCTTTAGTACTTGATAGCCTCACCCTATGTACACCTCTTAAAAATTCCTTTAAAAGAGTTGTGTATCTTCTTCCATCCTGATTTACCCCAAACCCTGATACAGACTGAGGGTCAGTTGTATCGCTAAAGGAGTTGTCCTTTACACTAAAGTAGAGAAGGAGGAATTGAGGTATGTACAGTTACTCTTTCCTCCACCAATTGGTTTCCCTTTAATTTAGTGGGGCATCACTAATATGATATAGTACACTCCTGAGTGCCCTTGAAGCTCTATTAAGTTGGGATGAGCTCCCCCTACAGGCTGAAGGAAAATGTTGATCAGGTTCAGTTACTCTCAGAGCTAATAAAGAATTGACAAAAGTTAACTTATATGTGCATAGGGACCATATATATAAGAATGGGCATAGTGTTATAAACACTGGTAGTGGTCTTGCTAAAGGTACCTTATCCCTGTATGATTATGGAGGATATACTTAGTTGACAACATGTGAGTATGCCATCTCTACCCTTTACCATTGTGTTAAGTACTCTAGAGATGATCCTCTATTATATAACCTTATGGCATAGTGTGGTATGGTATGGCTTTACCATTAGCCTTGAGTAAGCATAGGAGGTTAGCCCTACAGTTACCATATGATCAGCTATTAGCATGATATAACATTGGCCTAGTTAGCTATAAGGTCATAATCAGGTGATTAGACTTATATTATAAGAGACTAGTTCAGATCAGGAGTGAGACCTGTAGGTGACTAGGCGATCTTAGTCAAATCAAGTACTCATAGTACCCTGTTCCTTCAGAACTCTTCTACAGGTTTCAGTGATTATGAATCAAAGGATGGTCTAAACTGATCTTGGGTTCTTTTGTATTCCATTTCCTTTATTATTTCTTTGTCATCTTAGTGGAGGAAGGATCTATTTAAGTGTGTGTATTTTCTGTCTTCTATTCTTAGTATATTCTATTAAGTTAGCATAAAAGGCACCCTGCTAGAGCATAATGTATATAGTTATAGAATAGATTTCTTCTCCTTCTTGTTCTTCTATCTGCTATTCTTCTTTTCCTTTCCTCATTACCACATAGCTACCTTGTCTTCTATGTGATCACCATTGTAAAAGCCTTTAAGTTATCTTTGAGCCCGAATGAATATATTTGTCTATCTCTCTTCTTCACTTAGAAGTCTACCCTGATCTTGTAGGAATGATACCTTTCTAATAAAGTGATCATTTAGCTGAGATATCTAAGTGTACTCAGTACCATTTGTGATTACATGCCTACAGTATTCTAACCAAGTCACATATGATCATATAGCTTGATCCATCACAAAAGTGTTATATTCCTATAGTGTTTACTTAAGAGATAGCATAAAGAAGAAGGAAGAGGACATCAATTTCCCTACAACTACCTCAGGCACTATGGTGGGATATTTATATACAATTAAGTACAGAGATATAACTGTAGCCCTTCCCCCTTAAAATGCTTAGGAATTCCTCTACCAACTCATACTGAAACAGAAAAATGCAGACAACTATGTACAAAAGCCTAACTAGGGAAAAACAATCAATAGGTGAAATTTAAAGCAATGAAAGTAAAATCCCCATATAAAGAAGTGTGACTGTACAAAGAATAAGGAAAGAGGAAGGAGAAATATGTGAAACTACCTATCCACTTATATAATATAGAAAAAGCCTTATTCAGAAAGAAAAACAGTGATAGGAGTTATAGTAGGGAGGGGCTATATATTTCTGATAGTAGTGGAGTTATCTTTTCTATTCAACTCTTTAAGCTTAGCCTAGATCAGGGTCATGCAGATGGGATTATTCACTTTGTATAGGCTTTCACAGTTTGCACATCGAAGTATAGTATTCTTATAGGCAAAGCCCTTATGTTGTTTATACTTAGGGGTACTACAAGTGTGATTAGAGATACTATAAGGGCTAGCATAGAGGGGGCAGCACGGAGAGGACTAAAAGTTTTAGATGGGGTGACTAAACTTGGAGCTGCAGGAGTATTGGGTATGAGTGCTGAATTGTAAAGGACAACTCCTTTAGCGATACAACTGATTCTTAGTCTGTATTAGGGTTTTAGGGTAAATCAGGATAGAAGAAGATATACAACTCTTGGAGGACTTAAGAGGTACACATGGAGCGAGGCAACGATGTGCTGAAGGTTTGTGGGAATAAGTCTTTGTTCCTATAGTATATACTTAAGATACTGCATGAAGAAGAAAGAAAATGGATTTAATTTCCTATTACAACTACTTAAGGCACTACGGTGGGGCATTTATACTTAACTAAAAGCAGAGATGTAAACGTACCCCTCCCCACTTTAAAAGTGACAAGAAATCCTCTACTGACTCGTATTGAGAAAGAAAATGCAGACAACTACGTACATAAAGCTAGATGGGGAAAAGTAATCGCTAGGCGAACCTTGAAACAATGAAAGAAAAACCCCCTATGCATATTACATGACCAAACAAAAAACAAAAGAGAAGAGAGAAAGAGTAATGTCCAAGCTCCTCTACACTTTACTGAGGTAGAAAGATACAGGTTCCATCATAGAATAACAAAAACAAAGTAGAAAGAAGAAACTAAACTCCTCCCACGGTGGTGGATTTATCCTTTCTATTAGACCTAGCTATTTTGGCCTAGATCATTGTAATGCATATTAGATTGTTCGCTTTCTAGGGGCCAGCTCAGTTTGCGCATCGGAGAACAGTGTTCTCATAGGCAAAGCCTTTCAGCTTTTTGCAGTCAGCTACCCTGCAGGTATGTTCAGCAATAGTATAGGGGGTAGCATAGAGTCAGCAGTAAGGAGGGGATTGATAGTCCTAGACTAGGTGTCTGAACTTTAAGCAGTGAGAGCATTGGGTATCAGTACCGAAGGGGATATACTTCACAGTGTGATAGGTTTTCTTGAGTATAGTGAGACCATTGAGGATAGGGGCCTCATTGTTGTTGTTAATGATAGTAACCATGAGTAAGCTATAATTCTGTTTATTGATTTTAGAGCTAGACATCAGCAAGCATAGGGTCATAGCTACAGTAAAACTGCAGTTGTAGCATTCGATCTAGTATCAGAGGCTTGTCATCTGTCCCACAGTGTTGAGGTCAGTAGTGGTGTGAATACCATGGACAATATACTTTTTGTATATGTGATTTTCGTTGATGCCTTTAACGTTACAGAACTTGCTAATAGGTTTGTTAATGATGGTTTGGTAAGTAAGGATGCTGGCAGTAGTGACTGTCTCCATGGTAGAGAGGACGAGTATTGTAGGGTTGTTGTTGTAGCATCTCCAGATATGCAAAAAGGAGGAAGCTTTAGCTTTATCCAGTGCTGTATTTACACAGTCACAGATTTAGATATGCACATCTTTGCTGAGGGCCAATGGTTCCTCGATATTGGTAATAATTTCATAGTCGCTCCTGATAGGATAATGTGGGAGGGGGAGAGGCTGGTTGGAAGGAGATCCTTTTTGGTGACTAGTCCACTTTTCTTTCTTTGTTTTTTGGAAACAACTTGAGCCCACATTTGGGAGTCCTAGGCTTGTTGTGGAGTAGGGAGGGAGGTAGAGGTTGTAGTGATTGAATGGGGTTTTCTGAGATCTTTTGCGGTCACTTTTTGTTCTTTTTGGATGTCCTTGAGGGACTCAAGGACTTCTGAGGGGGTAGTCAGGGCCTCCTCAATGGGTGCTAGGGCTTCAGTTATAGGCAGGGGCCATTGCAACTCTAGAGCTGCAACTCAGTTAACGAGTTCCGTCTAGGTGCTGGCGATGGTGGTGAGAGTCTGTTGGATCTGTGCCATAGCATCAAGAAGGTTTGGGAGGTCTATTCTATAGAATGCAAGTGTACTAGACTTGTTTTTAATCTTGATAGCATTTCTGGCCACGTTGGTACATCCATTGAAGGTACCATTTTCACTTCTATTGTATATAAATAGTCTTCCTATGTCAGAGTTGACAAGTTCCTTCTGGACATTTCTTCATACTTCAACTAAATTGACATTGGCTTGCAAGGGGAAAGGGATAGGGGAGGGATAGGAAAGAGTTAGGGGGAAGGGGATGGGATTGGAGTGGAGAGGGGGGCGGGGGTATTACAATTAGACATCATGTAAAGGGTAGAGATAAAAGAATCTTGGGCATTGATATCCTTCAAGCGAGGGAGAAATGGTCACAAAGCATGAAGAAGAAAGAGAAGAAATATACGACTGCGTAGATTTCCTTCTCTTATATACTATTCACTAAGAGTACTGCCTCCCTTCTAGAGTAGTCTCTGTAAAACCTGTTTTGTCCACATGAACCTTTCTATGTATCATTCAATCTAAACACTGTTCTCATGACCTCTGCAAGGTAGACAGCTAAACATGAGTGACCATATATGACCAAGTGATACTTCATGATTCATAATACAGAATTCTAAGGAACATCACTGATAATAAGAAATATAAGGAGAACATGACAAGAAGGAAAGTACATGACCACAGTTCATCACATGAATAGGATGTACTTTTTGCTGCGATGGATTTTGTTGAGGATAGTAAGGCCTTTAAGGATGTACACCTCATTATTGTTGTTGATAATAGTCAAAAGGGAACTGTTACAGCCACGGTACCAAAGGCCCACGCGCAATGATGAGTTTAGTTAGATGAGCAACTTCCTGTGAGTATACCCCTGCGCCACGCAAAAGGACCATGTGACAAAGGGCTCTGCCTCAGGATGAGTCATATGTGGTGCCTCTGATGAAGATGAGTCAGGGTCTGACTCACCTGTCATCCTCTCTCAAGCGTACCTCACATGATCGGACTAACTTGAGTAACTCCCGCGACTTAGTCACCCGCGGTTGGTATGACTCAAGCCGATCGAGCCAGTAATCGCGTGATGACGATCTAACCCGAGATCGGCGATCCGAGCTCAGACCATAACGCTGATCATTTCCGTTACGACTCCTAGGAATGTTACGATCGCATTAGATGATGATAGAATGAGTCATGGGATTTCTAAGGCTTTCTTTCGGGTTCTATCTCTTATGTAATCTCCTTTGTCATTGATGACTCATTTCTCTTGGTTGGAAAGTATTTAAGGACGGGTTGTTGGTCGCTTCATGTTCGATATACGCGAGGTCTTTGCCATAAAGGCATACAACAAGACCAACCTCATCGCCTTCTTTGCAAGAGATCTCCCCGCCATCCAACAGTCACTGGCCTCAATCCAATCGACTCTCACCACCATCGCCAACACCCAGACGGACCTCGCTAACCGAGTCGCCGCTCTGGAGTCGCGACCGCCCCCGCCTACAACCGAGACCCCAGCGCCCATCACTGAGGCCCCGCCAACCCCACCTGAAGTCCTCGAGTCCCTCAAGGACATTCAAAAACAACAAAAAGCGACCGCGAAAGATCTCAGGAAACTTCGCTCGATCGCCACCACCTCCACCTCCCCCCTCGCCCCACAACAAGCCCAGGACGCTCAAACTTGGGCTCAAGTCGTCTCTAAAAAGCAAAAGAAGAAGAGTGGCCAGGTCACCCAGAAGGACCTTCTCCCAACCACCCCGCTTCCACTCCCACACTACCCCACCCGCCGCGACCGAGAAATTATTGTCGATATCAAGGAACCATCGGCCTTCGGCGAAGACGCCCACATTCAAATCCGCGACCGAGTCAATTCGGCCCTGGACAAAGCCAAAGCTCCCTCTTTCTTGCGCATTCAACGATGCCGAAACAACAACCCCACCACACTTGTTCTCACCACCATGGAGACAGTTACCGCCGCCGCCGTCCTTTCCTACCGTCCCGTCATCACCAAAGCTGTTGGCGAGTTTGCGGAAGTCAAAGGAATCAACCGCAACCACACATGGAAGAAGTATATTGTCCATGCCGTCCCCACTGCCACTGACCTCAACA
>JABYPW010002487.1:0-11196 GCA_016880775.1 Phymatotrichopsis omnivora | reverse complement strand
ACATTGGATCCTGGAGTAACATGAATTTCAGGTGCCGGTGCAGAGGTGGAACCTCTGCACCGGCACCTGAAATTCATGTTACTCCAGGATCCAATGTAAATGGTAAAAGAGGTAGCAACATCGTGGATGACATCTGCAATTGAAAACTGGACCTTCATTTGCCCCAGAAAATATCAACATCCTCTGGAAAGGCACATGTAAACGTACATGTACATAGCCAATGGGAGAATCAGAAGCATTAGCAGCATACCTATTTCCAAGAACACATTAATTACCAAAAATCGAAAACAAACGCAACAAGAGCTTGGGACAAGTTTGAACAGGATGTATTCCCAGGGACGATAACAGCAAAGGGAATTAAGGGGAGACGGAATAGCGTATTGGAACAATTTTATCAAGTTGACCAGCATGTGAAGTCTATTGGGAAGGGGGCTAAAAGTTCAGAACAATGAAAATTAAACTTTTCTTTTTGAATTGTTCATCAAAACTTACCTTTTAATGCTTAAGAATGGCTCAATTCGGCGCGTCCCTACTATTAGGAGCCTGCGGAGAACTTTGCCCAAGATAAAAAGCATTATTATACTATAACCCCCCAAAGTGGACAAAAGTCCCAAAAGATATATTTTGCACCTCGCGTAAATATATTAGGGGCCCCGGTAAAATATGTTGTCCCCTGTGCAGATATATGATACCTCGCCTATGGCTGGCGGTAGTGGACTAAAGCCCCTTGGGTTTATGTTACGAAAAAAGTGTTTGTATAACGTCACTCTTAAACATAGCCACCTAAGTGTACCCTGCCAGCTTCGACAATATGTCAAACCACACCTAACAGTATTTCACATATGACAAGTCAATTATTAGTACCTTCGGCTGTGAATTTCTTGACTTGATTATATTTGAGCGTATGAACATAAACACGAGAATAACAAACAAAAATCTATAGACGTATACTTCTACAAGACGCCTACTCCTCACAGTCAGCCCTTAGGAAAAACATATGCTAAACTATTGCGAGCCTTACCACTGATATTGGTCACCCAGATCCCGTAAAATTTCTTCATATTTCCTAATAGTTCATAAAAATTCAGCTCAACTCATAATGGCGAAAATCACTTGGTTCGTGTAACGCCACTTGCTTCGTTGCCCCCATGCAACGCATAGAAGAGGCATATTTACAATACATATACAATATGTAAATTACAAACAAGATTTTTAACATACAGGTTACGGTAATTACATTAAAAACGTCAATTCTATCTCAATTATATGTTCATGAGCCTAGAGAACCAGCCGCTTAGACACATATATGGATACATGTGGCAACTGCTTCTTTGTATGTCGGGAAAGGTTAGTATAACTTTTTTTTGCTAATGTTGCAAAACTGGTGCAAAATTCGTGATGAACGTTCACTCTAAAAATTGTACGTAAGTTCGGAACTATCTAATAGCTCCTGCAAATCGAAAAACTGCTCTACGCGTTATTAGGTAAAGTATATGCTCTCAGCATTAAACCAAGGTGTCCGGTTTGCGGGAACCGTCTAGAACTTTTAAGAACTTTTAAGTATTTCGGAGGAGACGAGGCGAACTGTGATGAATCTTGTAACAATGCAACATTTTCGCTTAGGGATATCAAATTGCTAGTGCTTCATCCAAAAAATTTTTATTTTATTTTGCACATAAGTTTAATCGTGAGACAGACGAAACTACTTTACCATGTCACAAACAAATAAGCCAAGGAAATAATAAATTGGAAACGGCAACAAAATTACTTTGAGGATATACTCAAACAAAAATTGCTTATATAACATTTCTGAGCTGTACAAAACAAACTGACACGACCTGCAAAAGCAACACATGTAAGTGAAGATAAATACGTAACACGAAATGTAAATATTTGGGGAGCTTTTGTCCACTATCGCCGGCTACACTCGCCAAGCTATAGTAGGCGATAGTGGATAAAAGCTCCCTAGGATTGTAAGAGGCAAAAAAAGTATTTGTATGATGCCACTTTTAATTGTACCTAGCCATCTAAGTGTATTTAGCCAGCTTCGAAAATATGTCAAACAACACCTAAATTCCACATATGTCATCTCTATTTATTAGCATTTCCGGCAGTGTATTTTGCTTAATTACTCTATATTTAGACGTATGAATATAAATACATGAATGATAAACAAAAAAAAACCACAGGCGTATGCTTCCATAAAATTTTTATGCTCCACAGCTAATGGCCTTTCGGCCCTTATGCTAAATTATTACGAGCCTCACCTCTGATCGCTCAGATTCCGTAAAGTTTTTTGATAATTCCTGATAATTCATAAAGAGGAGACGAGGCGAACCGTGATGAATCTCATAACAATACAGAATTTTCGCTTTGTGATATCAAATTGCTAGTGCTTCATCCAAAACATAAGTTAAATCGTGAGACAGACGAAAACTATTTCGCTGTGTCGCAAAAAAAAAAAAAAAAAAAAAAAAAAAAAATAAGCCATGCAAACAATAACTTGGAAATGGCAACAAACTTTGAGGATACGATCAAACAAAAATTTCTTATATAAAATTTTTGAGCAGTGCAAAACAAACTGACACGACCCACAAAAGTAATACATGTAAGTGAAGATAAATACCCAACACGAAATGTAAGTACTTCGGAGACTTTTGTTCACTATCGCCGGCTACATAAATCTTCGCGACATGTAATAAGTATCTTTGTGGTGAAATATATATCTTTTGTAACGCACACATATCTACAACATATTTTATATATCTCTTCTCCCTAGTATATACATTTTCCACTTTCGCCGTATATATCTAAACTGTCGTATATACACCTTTCCAGGCAAATATATATACAACAGACCCTTTACATCTTCAAGGGGGGGGCGTTCATATATCTTTTTTCGCTTTTGCCCACTTTCAATTACCATCTATACACCAATTATGGCAAGCGATAGTGGGCAAAACCCCCTTGGGTTCACACGAGGGAAAAAGTTTTTGTTCGATGCCAACCCTTAATTAAATCTAGCCACCTAAGTCTATTAAGCCAGTTTCGAAAATATGTCAAACCACACCCAAGAGTATTTCATATATGAAAAGTCTATTATCAGTACCTTCAACTATGTATTTCTGGGCTTTATTTGACCGTATAAATAGGTGTAGAAGAATAATGAACAAAAATTATAGGCATATACTTCCATAAAATATTTATTGTTCCACAATTAATGGCCTTTTGGCTCTTAGGAAAAAAAAAATATCCAAAATTATTACGAGCCTTACCTCTGATTGCTCAGATTCCGTAAAGTTTCTTGATAATTCCTGATAGTTCACGTGATGACCAAGTGTTGTGTAAAACAACATGTCTATACATAAGTTTGATCGTGAGATAAACGAAACTATTTTGCCGTGTCGCAAACAAATAAGTCACGCAGATAATAACTTTGGAACAGCAACAAACTTACTTCGATACTCTTAAATGAAAATTGCTTATATAAAATTTTTGAGTTGTGCAAGACAAACTGAAATGATTGGCAAAAGTAATACATGTAAGCGATGATAAAAACGCAACACAAAAGATAAATTCTTAGGGGAATTTTGTCCACTATCGCCAGCTATAACCAATGGCCTCTGAGGTTTGGCGGGGTAAAGCCAAGAGAATTATTCAAATCAATACCAAAAAAGAAGATACCGATACTCCCTATAGTTAAAAATTTACTTGGTAAAGTGTAAATAAATGTGTACACTAAACCTTTTTTCAGGGGAAAGCACCCCCCATTGTGTAAATAACACCTTCTAGAAGTTATAGAGTATATATAATACCTTTAGGAAATGTGTAAACTATATCTAGAAGTGTAAAATACACCTTTTCTAAGTGTGTAAATTATTAGTAGTGTAATATATACTAGTACAGGTGTATATTTTACTTTCTTAACATAGAGTTGTAAAATACACTCCTAAAATATTTAACGAAAACTATTCACAATAGTGTGATATCCCATAATATGAAAGCTTTATTTGAGAAAGATAATTTATAACTTTTTATAATATATAGATGCAGCTATTAGGATTTTTTTACAGCTAGAATTTAATAGAAATGTAGCCTTCTATCCACTATCTATTCTTTTTATAGATAGTGTTATAGTGAGGGTATCTTTGTTTATGAACTTGGCTTAGTAAATACCACTAGGCCAGACAATGAAGTATTATTGAGTAAACTCAGATTTCTCAACCTCACAGCAGTTAACTGTAGTAGTATTCCTTGTGTTTATAAAGGGAGAGAAAAGAAGAGCAATAAAGGTTTTTACTCATAAAGAATGAATATATTCTTAAGACTTGTAACTAGTCCCTTAACCAAAGAAGGAAGGAAGAAAAGCTAAACAAAAAACTATATAACCTACTTTATATAGATAATTCTATCCCAAGAAATAATTAAGAGATGATAACAGAGATAGAAAAAAAATAGAACCCAGAACTGAGATTCCTATTCAACTATGTAGAGAGCTATAGTAGGGTATTTACATGTAATCAAGTACAAGGAGTGGATAAAGGTACATCCTGATGCTCCTATGTATACGACTATGTCTTTGCTCTTAATTGAGTGTACATGCCCTGTCCATACAATAGTAACTGATAGGAAATCAAAATCTTATAATCAAGTACAAGGACATAACCAATAGCCTCTACTCCTATCCCCTAAAGTCCTCTACCTACTTGTACTCAAAAGATAAAATGTAGAAAACTATGTACAAAAGCTGACTAGGGAAAAGAGATGGCTAGGTAAACCTTAAAAAAAACAAAAAAAAAAAAAAAAAACCTATAAGTGAAATACATGACCCTAAAAAATAAGCCATATGAAGGTTACCCTGATGGTACTTAGTAAATGAAGGTGCACACCTGATGCTCCTACAATGTGTGACTATATCCTTCCTCCTCATCAAGTATAAACACTATGTCTACATTACAAGTGATCAAAATAGGAAGTTAATAGCACCCCAAAAAATAATCAGAAAAGAGGAGAGAAATCTGCTACACTATACCTAGCCTTATAAAGAGTAGAAAAAATAGATGTTCTATATGAGAATAAAAAGAAATAAGAAATGAAGAGAAACTAAACTCCTGCCATAGTCATAGACTTATCCTTCCTATTAGACTCAGCAATATTAGCCTATATTAAGGTTGGACAGATAGGATCATTCCCTTTATAGGGGCTACTGCTATTCACACATCATATTTAGATCTATTCACATATCAGAGTACAGTATCCTTAAAGGTAAAACCCTTTCATTGCTTGTAGTCAGCAATACTATAGGTATGCTCAGAGGTGGTATAGGGGCTGTGGTAGAGTCAGTAGCAGGGAGGTGACTAATAGTTTTAGATTAGGTGTCCAAACTTAGAGCAGTGAGAGTATTAGGTATTAGTATAAAAGGGGAAGTATTTGACATCTTGATAGGTTTTGTTGAGGATCATAAGATGTTTAATAATATGGTCCTTATTATTATTATCAATAATAGTAATCATAAGAGATCTATGATTCTATTTATTATTTTTGCTACTAGAGGTAAGCTAGTGTAGGATAATAGTAAGGGTAACACCAGAGTTATAGCCTTTAATTTTCTATCAGAGTTAGGACATCTATATAATAGTGTCCAGGTTAGTAGCAGTAGGAATACCATAGATGCTATACTTTTTCTAGGTATAGTTATAGTTAATACCTTTAACTTTGCAGAATTTACGAACAGACTTAGTAATGATGTTCTAATAGGAAAGGATAGAGCCTGTAGTGACAGTCTCCATAGTACTAAGAATAAGCATACTAGGGTTATTATTGTATAATTGCTAGATGTATAAGAAGGAATGAGATTTAACCTTATTAAGTGCCAAATTAACTCAGTTGTAGATTTGGATATAAGCATTTTCATTGAAAGCAGAAGGTTCCTTAATATTAACAATAATTTCACAGTCACAGTACATAGGGTACTATGGGATAGGAAGAGGGGTAGTTAGTAGGAGATCCTTCTAGGTGACTAGGCTACTCTTCTTCCTTTGTTGTTTAGAGACAACTTAAAAATATACTTATTTCTACACTATTATTTCTAACTTAGAGATTTATATGAAGATTATATTAGTTTTATCTATATTAAGTGATTAAGATATCTGAGTTTACTAAGTAATATTATTTATATAAGTGGTATTTTCAATCTTACTAAGCCTTGAGCTATATAAATGTTACCCTGATAGCGCTTAGCAAATAAATGTGCATACCTGATACTCTAACAATGTGTGACTATGTCCTTGCTCCTAATTAAGTATAAACACCCCATCCATATTACAAGTGATTGAAATAGGAAGTTCGATGCAGCTTACTAAGCCTTGATATCTTAGTACCTACTCAACCTATAATAGTCAGGTCCCAATAACACAATAATATTGTGATATAAGTTTTTACTATAATGTCCTACTATGTGTTAAAAAGACAATATTTTAGATATATTAACTTAAAAGTACATTAATATATCATCTTCTAGTCATAGTTAAATATATGTCAGTATCAAAGCTTATAGGTGTAGTTCTATATCAGCTAATAAAGAGATCAGAGAAATAGAAAATATCTTTATTTATTCTACTTGGACATGTACATCAAGGGATATTTCCAACTCTTACTTCTTAAAACCTGTGAAGGTATTATGGTTATATATAATAAAGCATATTCTAAGCTGAGTTTTTTTTTTTTTTTTTTTTGGCTTAGGGCAGTGATGCCTTTGAATACTATTTTTTAGTTACTTGTTGAGATGAAAAACATGGGTCTAAAGTAAGGCTTGTAGCTAGGACTTGGAGTTTGAGTTCAGAAGCCTGAACATGCTCCTAGGACAGCTAAAGAGCAGTATTTAAATTGAAGTCTCCAGGCAATTACAAGCCAGGTCATTTTAAAGTAGATGCGTACGAATCCAATGCTTCCACCAAGCTTAAGTACTCCTTTTGCTTGAATCGCCAACCACAGACATCGAAAACGAAAAATAATTCGTCCCCGGACAGGATTGAACTGTCAACCTCTCGATGCCGATCCAAACTCTTACCACACGAAGAGAAGGACATAACAGTCGAACGCGCTAACCAATTGCGCCACGGAGACTACGGTTGCTTAAAGGGGTTAGTATGATTTTATAAGGTTAAACTGTAAAAATGCACCGGTAGATTAGGTATTAACCGCTTCTGCGCCACTTGATATCGACATACGTATATGGTGTGGCTAAGGAGCAAAGTCTTGGGTGGGCGCAAGCGCAATTATGACCATTACACACCGCTTCATAACATATATCGCCTCTACGAGAAGACATAAATGGATGTCACACTCCACTATAGTTTTCTGGAAATGAAAATGGTCATGAAAATGGTCATTGCATGGGCCGCCTCCGGTACCAGGTACGGATGGAAAACATCTCTCAACTGCCTCATGCTCCTTACAGGCACTACCCAGATCAATCGCAAAATTAATCTTGTGCACCCGCACAAGTACATTTTTAGTGATGTGTAAACATAATAGAGATGAGCTTAACATTACACTAAGTACAATCCGTCTTAAACACCGCACCACCACCGTGAAAACCACCCGCACGGCCCGCTGGATACATTTCCGAGATCTTCATAATGTTGGAATACAAAAGAAAAGAAAGACAATTCACGAAACCAGCTATTTCTAAAGAACAAGGGCTATTCCTCTTTATGCTCGACCTCAACTTGTTCCGCACCTGTTTTCGCACCTCCAATAGAAACCTTAAGTTTCCCAGCTTCGATATCACGCTGAAGGTTGTCGAGACGGGAGCCTTTGGGCTGCGCTTTCCATGGTGGAATGCCGCTCTGTTTGGGAAGAGGTTATCAGTACGATTATTACTAAAAAAAAAAAAAAAAACATTAAGGACGTTGCAAGTTGGATAAAAACATACATCGAAGACATCGTCCATTTCCTCCAAAGTCTTGCCCTTCGTCTCCGGCGCAGTGAAGAACATATGGACAAGTGCGGCGCCGTTGAAGGCTGCGAAGATCATGTACATTTTCCAATTGATGGATCTCAAAAGCGGTGGGACGGCGAAGGCTAGACCACAGTTCCACTGTATGTTTCAGAATTAGCCTTTCCATTCCCAACCCCGTTTTTTTTTTTTCTTTTTCTTTTTCTTTTTTTTTTTTTTTGCCTAATTAATATCGCCGAAAATTAGGGTGGAATTACTCACAGCCCAGTTGGAAGCCGTGGATAGCGAGACGGCCTTGGCACGGACTTTGTTTGGGAATACCTCGGCAGGCATTGTCCACGATACCGGACCCCAAGTGGTCGCGAAAGTTGCCACGAAAAGATACGAACAGGCGACGACTGCCCTAGCCTGGGTCTCCCTGTTCACCATAACCCAAGTAACAGCTCTGGTAGGATCCGTTTCCGGCTGACCGAAAGCACCTTGAATAGCGCCAGAAATAAACAACCATGTCATCATTCCGAAAGAGCCCAAAAGCAGTGTGGGGCGACGTCCCCAACGATCCATCCAGAGAATTGCGGGAACAGTCATGGCAACGTTGATAATGTACTGTATGGACGCGGTAAGGAGCGGATCATTAATTCCGGCACCCTCCATAACATAGACAATGTAGTACACTGCATCACAGAAAATCAATCGGTAAGTTTACGCATATTTTCCGGGTATTTAGGTTAATTCCAAAAGCGGTAAAAAAAAAAAAAAAAAAAAAAAAAAAAAAAACTTACTCATGACGTTCATCCCGCAAAGCTGGGACCACATCTGAATGCTCATGCCCAAGATAACTCTCTTGAGAATCTTCGGCTTAACAAGTTCGGCATAGGACGAAATGGCCTCCTCGCGTTCGAATCGAATAACTTCCTCGATTTCCCGGTATTCGGCCAAGACCTTTGGATTGCTGATATCACCACCACCGTGGACATCCGCAAGAACCTTGAGAGCTTCTTCCCATCTGTCTTTTGAAGCCAACCAACGAGGAGATCCCGGGAGCCAAAACAATCCGACAATCAAAACTGCGGCTGGGATCGCTTGGATACCCCAGGGAATACGGAAGGCGGTAGGTGGCTGATCGGGAGCGTTGGGACCACCTCCGTAGAACGAAGAGCCGTATTGGATGAAATATTGGATCAAGATACCCTATACCAGGCGCCATTGTAAGCGGACATCACAAATTAATTTCGGTGATTATCTGGCACCATACCCATGTAATAGCCCATTGCTGAAGCGAAACTACACGACCACGGATTTCTTTTGGGGCAATCTCTGACTGGTATACGGGAACCAAAGACGAAGTAATACCGACACAAACACCAGCAATGATACGCCCAGCAACAAGCATTCCAATATTCTGCGACGCCGCCTGGATACTGCATGCTGTAAGTATTTCATTCAAAATTCTTCGGACATGCTTTGCGATTTTCTCTGGTTCAATGCACCATGAACAAACAACAAATCAATCGAATCACTTACACTGAACCGATGATCCAGATAACTGCAGCAATCTGAATGGCAACCTTACGACCAAAATAATCTCCAAGGTACGAGGAAACCAAAGCACCTAAAAGGGAGCCTGCAGGCATGGAAGCGGTAATACCTCCTTGCTAAGTTCCTTGGAGTCAGCGCAAGCCTTAAGCAACACGTTGGCGTGAAATCGGAATAAGGTTGCCTAGCTTCTACCCAGTAGAGCTAATGAAACCGGCGCTCTTGTCACGCAATCGCGTGAAATTGTAACGCGATTCAATCTGTAGGTATAGAATGGTGGGGGGTTCAGCGCTTACCCTTTCATCCTGAGGATTGTTGAAATAATTTCTGTATGCATTTGTCCCCAGCACCCCCGACATGGAACTGATATCAAATCCGAACAGCCCGCCCCCAATGGCCGCAAACGCGCAAATGGCGTAGACGTTAGTCACTGTCTTCATGATTGCGACTCTATTCCAAACCCTCCTTTCTTCCAGCGGGTCGATCCTTGAAATGAGAGAAGAAGAGAGGGATGAGAATAAAGGGTGGGAAGAGGACAGATTAAAAACCAAAACAGAGCTACCCAGGTCTTCGGGAGAGCTGGAGCTTTTATACGGTCACATCTCGTGGGTGTAACACGGCATGTTCATAACTTCTATCCCACCTCTCTCTATTCGACTTCCTGCCTCGCTGTGCGCTACCCATCGCCCCAGCTTACACTACCAACAATTCGCGGCAAAGAGTATCACTCACATGGCAACGAATGAGACGCCGGAAGGCTGTTTGATTTATCCCCGCTCATACCATACCATATCCCACCGAAGCGCTTGCAGGGAGAGGTTGTGCGGGGACACTTAACTATTCGTAAATACAGTCTGAAGCGAAACCCCCAGGCACACCAGCTTAACTCATGTAGTACATAATTGGATACACCAGCGAAAAAAAAAAAAAAAAAAAAAGTGTCTCATTACATGTAATTTTGCTGATCTGAATTGGGGTGGGAGCTTTGCCGCAAATCGACTGTCTTCCAGATGCAGTGCGACTGTTTTTTAGCCGCACCCCCCTTACTCCGTTGTGCGAGCTCTCCCGGCAACGACCTTTTTAGCTCGCACAACTTATCCAGGAATCTCTCCAAGCGGGGTGAACGTGGTACATGTACACTGTGTTTGTGCCAATTATATCAATGGCTTCTCGCGACATGGGGTCCTTGCCCGAACCGGTTTTTCACCCTCTCCAAGATGTTGCGTTCCCTAGGGTCGAGTCCAGGTTCTGTTTTGACGCCCCCTTGTCGAGACAATGCAGCGATGTTTTTGTTCACTAGCGGCAAAAAATTTGCTTGTTTAGATGTGAACATGCACTCCACATGAATCTATGTATACATTGCACATATAAGTACAATACGTACGCGAGTACATTACTTCGGTTTTTTGTAGGCCGAAGCGAAGGGTAACCAAAAGTACCATAAATCAAACCAACGTCCCGCAATGCCGGAAGTTCATGACTAAGCTTCTCAGATCAAAAACGGAGTGCGGGCTGATCTCTGTGGCGTGCACCACTCCGCATTAATGTTATCCCCAGATATGTCGGAGCTTTACCTCGATACGGAAGTGACCCGACCCCTCACCACTCCAGAAAATAATCATAGGGTCCTTTTAGACTCCTCGCCACAGAATTGCTTATTTCAATTTTTTTTTTTTTTTTTTTTTTTTTTTTTTTTTTTT
>JABYPW010002486.1:0-11198 GCA_016880775.1 Phymatotrichopsis omnivora | reverse complement strand
ACAGGCAAAGATTAGCAATGTATGAGCAACGGATCGCCATGACCTCTGACGTGTCATGTCCTCTCGCGATGACTGGCTCGATCGGTCAGGCCGCCCGTTCCACAAGGGTGACTAAGTCCTTGCGCGACGTGCCAATGTTCCGATCACATGTTCCGGATGGGTATTGTGGCTAGTTTGTCAGACTGCGCCACTGCACCAGAGCCGTACTTATGTAAGTCCAATAAGGCAGAGCCACACGAGTCAGGCAGGGCCTGGTAGCTGTGATGGGTGTAACACTTACTGGGTGCATTCTAGGTACTAGTCTATCATCGCGCAAGTCCGTGGTACCTTGGAACTGTAACAAGACCACCATCTGGGATGACTTTACCAAGGCAGTGAAGACTTACTTCAGGGCCTTTACCATGAAGCTACAAGCTATTCAGGAGATGATAAATGCCCAGTAGACTAAGGGTATCCTCTCCTATCTCACCCACATAGAGGCACTTAACCAGGTCATCCAGCATAACTAGGAAACCTTCAAGTTTTAGGTGGAGAGGGGACTCAAAGAGGACCTCCGATTGGCAATAGCAGCCCAAACCACACATGACACCCCTGCAGCAGAATGGCTTTCTTGTGTAGTGTAGGTGGGCCTGGTAATGGAGGATGCCCAGGTGGCCATCTAGTAGTCCTATAAGGGACAATCGACTAAGTAGACCTCTGGCCAGTCTGCTACTTCTACCAAGCAGAAAAAGACCTAGGACAAGCATCCCTTAGGGTCCTATTCCCAAGACAAGGGGAAGCTTCCTCAACTCACCAAGGAAGAGAAGGAGTGGGCCAATAAGAACAAGACCTGTCTGCACTGCTTGTCTAAACACTATAGTGTTAAGGACTGTTATTCTACGAGGAAGTTCTCTATCTCTATGGTCAAGATTGTATCCACCTCAACCAAATGCAAGGCAGATGATGATGGGAACTCCTCCTCCTCAAAGTAGCAAAAGAAATCTACAGCATGAGTGGTCGACCTCCTGGATGACTAGAAGGATAGGGATGACGTCCCCATGGTGTAAGTTGCCCCTCTCCCCACATGGCATCCTACACCACCTCTCCTATTTTCCTTTATTCTTTATTTCCTTTAAGACCCAGTTGGCTTGAAGCATTGAATTGTTGTTGCACAAAATTTCCTTTAAGACCATTGTTTGAAATTTCCTTTGTGCTTTTCTTTAATAAGGAGCTGGTGTTCGTAACCATTGTTACATTCTCAGTGGGTAGGCCTGCCAGCATTGAGGCTAATGTAATTGGTGATACCCATGAGTGAGGGGGGGAAATTCATTTTTATTTTATCTTTATGACCACGCTAGGGGTCGTCTAAAGAACCTCCGCTTGCAGCTATGTTAAGCTATGACGGAGGTAGAAGACAGCTGACCTAATGTCGGTAGTGCAGTCTACGGTTTACAGATAAAGTACACAGGTTTGTTCTAGAATCCTCCTCGCTTACATGTAATAAACTAAAGAAGAGATAGGGTAGAAAGGAAAGAGCGACAGGGGAAAGTAAAACTCAAAAAGAAAACATGACTGGCACAAACGCAACCACCCAGTACATCAAACAGCAGAGAAACTCTAAGCAAAAAGGAAAAAGAAAAGCCCAGGGAACCCCTTTCCCATCTCCAGTGAGGCAAACCTTACAACAACCAGAAGGAATTGAGGTACAAGTGAGAAGCACTAACTAAAGAGAAAGGAAAGAGAAAGGACAAAGGAGAAAACAGAAGCCAAACTCACAGAATGCTTACACTCAAGGGAAAAACATAAGCAGAAAAAGAGATGAAATACTGAGGGGCCCTAAGTCTCCATTCCCTCTTCCATCATAGTATGCAGGTTCTCCACTCTTTTGTTATTTTCGGCCAAGGCCTGCAAATACATGGGGCAGAGGGGATCGTTAGCAGGGTGGGCGGCATCGTAATTAGTGCACTTAAGCACTGTATGTTCGCATTGTCATCCACAGCATTTGCATTCTGTGTTACCACAGGAATGCTAAAGATGGTATGGGGTCTAGCACAGATGCAGCAGCGGGGGGAGAATGTGTACTTCAGTTGATGGTGACCGAAGCGGCAATAGCGGGAGCATTGGGTAGCCTTGGAAAAGGCGATGTAAGGGTCAGTCCGATGGTTCTTGTTGAGGATGGTCAGTCCCTGGGAGATGTGGTAGTGGTTGTTGTTCACCACAACTGTGATGACAATGGATAAGGTAGGTTTGCTGAATAGCTTATCCTTTGAGGCCAGCCAGCGAGGTGCTTGGGCAAGGATCACACCTTGGTTGAATGTCTCTATTTCCTTTCAGATAAGGGACATGTGCTCATATTCTAAGGTGTTAAGAATAAGGGTTGGCATATTGTGCACAATGTACTTCTTGTGAAGGAAGTTCCGGCATAGGCCGGTGATGGTTGGGAAGAGCTTGCAAATGGCTTCTTCGACAGTCAGCTTGTAGGCAAGTACCTGTTGGGCGGTGGTATTCTCCATTACAGAGAGGAAGACATTGTTGGCTCTAGCCTTTCAGACAGAGCAGATTCAGCAGGCAGAGGGGGCTTTCTTGTCCAATAGCGCAGCATTGACAGTGTCCTGGATAGCGATGGGGTTGAACTTGGGGATTTCTCCCTCAAGATTAACAATGATCTCTTGCTCGTATTTCGTCAGGTACTTTAGGGTGGGCAGGGAGGTAGCAGTTGGATTTAGTACAGCTGAGGCTTTACCCTTGTTCTTCTTCACCACCTAAGCCTAGGTGTTTTCAGTGGGCATGGGGGGTGCCACAAGTGGTATAGTAGGAGTGGGGGAGGAGAGGGTAGAAGAAATCTTCTTCACCGCCTTCATGGTTTTACATGTTTCCGACCATAGCTTTTTGATAGACTCAGAAAGAGTGAGGTCGACTTCAGTGGGGGCTGGCTTAGTCAGAGCTGTGGCAGTAGCATTGCGAGTTGTAATAGCCTCGAGTTTGTCGAAGCAGGCTTCAAGTGACTGTTAGCCGGCAGCGACGGCAGAGACTGCCTCTTGAATCTTGCACACAGAGGTGAGGAGAGATGGCAGGGTCTGTATTACAAACACTGATTTTATAGTAGCATTACCTGAACTATAAAAGGGCTATACCTGATGGTCGCATAAGGCTTACATAAGTTTATATAGAATGGCATGGCATAATAGAGGCTTTGATGAACTCGTTTAAAGCTTACCAAATAGTTATGGCATGATCAGCTATATAGGCAATATACAAGTCTTATCAAAGATAGAATATCAGGTTCAACCTATGATGATCACAGGTAATCTTTACCACGCCTATGATCAGTGTTTAGCATAATCGTATTACCTTAGAAGGAACCTAAAAGAGACACTTGCATGAAGTTGCTTCTATAAAATTCGAACGATGTCATTCCTTATCTAACAGGATACATATATTGGTGTATTTAAGGAGGGTGATAAGAGGAGGCTTCAAGAAGCCTACCTCAGCACTCCCTCCTGAGGAGATACTGTAGGCTTGCCTAAGCCGACCTCAGCGGTATCTTAGTCTCTGATACCGTAGGCTTGCCTAAGCTGACCTCAGCGGTATCTTCGTCTCCGATACCATGGGCTTACCTAAGCCTACCTCAGCGGTATCTCCTTCCTCAATACTGATGGGCTTGTCTATCTGGCAGCTTGGGACAGCAGTAAAGGTCTCGTTCTGCAGAACATGATCCCGAGGGTGAAGACTGTATACCACATACACCTGTGTGTGGTCCCAGGTTCAACTCCGGTGTAAGTCAACTTTTGAATTACCCTCCTAGGAATCATAATGGTTTTAGGACTGCAGTAATTATAATTGTACTATTGTGGTGATGTCATGAGCTCTGCATTTTACCATAGGGAACTTCTGAGTATGTGCTAGGTACTTTTGATTTTCCTCAGTCGCAAGATTCTGCCAGATTCTGCTAGGTTCGTCTCCGATACCGTGGGCTTCCCTAAGCCCACCTCAGTGGTATCTTCGTCTCTGATACCGTGGGCTTCCCTAAGCCTACCTCAGCGGTATCTTCATCTCCAATACCGTGGGCTTCCCTAAGCCCACCTCAGCAGTATATTCGTCTCCGATACCGTGAGCTTCCCTAAGCCTACCTCAGCAGTATCTTCGTCTCCGATACCGTAAGCTTGCCTAAGCCTACCTCAGCAGTATTGTTGTCTCTATACCTATGGGCCTAACTTAGGCTACCTCTATAATGACCTTCTTATGATCAGTAAGGTTCATCATCGGCATCACTGATTCTCATGCTTAACGAAGCAAGATACGGGCTACTTATTATATTCGTTGTCTTAGCCAGGCTTGTTAACTCTGTCACCACCCCTTAGTGGGGGTAACCAGCCTAGGGCGGGGAAACCTGTACCTATTGCGCAGTGATTTACCTCTCTCCTATTGTCTTAGTTATCTTGATGGTGGATTGAAGGACTGAGTTACGTCGACGGTCTTCTAAAGACTAGAATGTACTTCTCAGCTATATAAGAAGGGGAATGGTGTTCACTTGATGTTGATCAGGTGATCTAGAGGGTGGCGCAGCCATTCATATGTATATAACCACTTCTATCATTTATTAAGATAAGTGGTTCCTTCATCCATCTGAGGTCAGAGAACTTGTATTAGAGGAGTTACAATTCTCAAAGTCGGATCTTGGATAGAGATTGGTACACTGTACACGACATTGAGAGTTGCCTAGTTTACAAGTTCCTGATCCCTAGCCTTTGTCTCTTAGGTAAGGGACCTCAAGAAGCAATCACTCTCATGTTGGATCTCGGATAGAGATTGGTACACTATACACAACAAGGAGAATTACCTTGTGGACAAGTTACCTGATCTTCAGCTCATGTCTCTGAGTGGATTTGAGATGTTGGGTAGGATAGCCGACTGGCATGTGGAACTCATAGAGAGGTTCCCGTAACAGTCTGCGTATAGAATTGGAGGTCTCGGTATCTGATGTATAAATCCCTGGTAAGTAGGGTGGTGTGCATCGAGACTACATCTCCTATTCCAGGTTCATCACATATAGCAGGGGAAATGCCTGATGACTCGAATGAGGTGAACATTGCTTTTATAGTGGCGGCTTCATCCTTTGCTGCTTGTGGGGTAGTGGAAGGGGGGGAAGGGGGTTGTATCGACTGTGAGTACCACAGGGGCATTTTGCAGCATTTTGACGATACGATATAGATACTAATAGCTAAGAACTAAAATGTAGGGGGTAGTTTGAAGGTGCAAAGGAGCCTGGATACCCATGAGTGATATGTTATGACCTAATGCCATTATGACTATTATGATACCCTCATGTATTATTTTCCTTCTTTTTTTTTAGAGGCATTGATTAGAGGTTGTATTTTCTTTCTCTTTTGCAATTCCTGCCTGAGGAGGACCCATTCCAGGTCGAAATGCACTAGCCATATAGCAGACCACCATTCTTTTGAAAAGTACCTGATTATCAGTCCTGTTTTCCTTGCATTTCCAACTCCTGCTTTTTTTGAACAACCTGCTTGCAGACAAGATGTATAGTAAGCTCTGGCCATGAGTTTCCTGGGAGAGATCAGGGAATGTATTCACTACCGCCACTATATCAACCATTGTTTCCTCCAAAGAACGCCCTGCCCAGGGCAGGTGTATTACGGTTCTAGTCACTTTGCACTGGAAAACTCATTCTGTCGAGGGTCCCCAATTACATGTGATCACAGATACAGCCAAACTGGACAACGGAGCAACTAGGGCAGACATCTCTGATCGACTCCCTGTCCCTAAAAAGAAGAGGTCCCCAGCAGTCAACGTATTCACCTACGATAGTTCCTATCACTAGGACTGGTACTACACGCCTAAACTACAAATGCAGGTCCTTAACCATTGCGAACTCATCAACTTCAATATTGGCCCTATGCCTCCAGATGTGGACAAATATATTCCTGTTAAGTGGTTCCAAGATTATGAACCACAGGTCGATTATGACCAGGCTATTCTCGTAGGATTTCCCTCCTCCAAATGCAAGAACCATCTTGTGATGGCTAATGTCCAGATAGCCTTGGTATTTGAATTGATCAAGGATAATGACTTATATGCCAACTCCGAAGCTGTCGGTGGTGGACTGCTTAGGTGGGTGGACACCCCAGTCAATGAAGGAGTTGTCCGTCATTGGTGTGCTGCTATGACATGAGCTCCAGTGGGCAACTTTGCTGAGCTCTTCATGCAGTCTTCCATCTCCTCAACCTCTGAAGGTGACAAGTAGGAATAGATCTATCCTGCTGTCTTCTCCAAATGCCTGGCCTCTTTGCTCCCTCCCCATCGGGAATAGGACTACAAAATTGATTTGAAGGAAGGAACGACTCCTCCCTGGGGCCCGCTTTACAGTCTGTCTAAGACTAAGCTCCAGGCCCTATGAGAGTACCTTGACCGGATGATCAAGGAGGCAAAGATAAGGCCCTCCAAGTCTCCTATAGGCGCTCCTATCCTGTTCGTAAAGAAGGCTGATGGTTCCCTCTCCCTTTGTGTTAACTACCAGGGTTTGAATAAGATTGTTATTTAAAACCGCTATCCTCTGCCCCTAATGGGCAAACTTAGAGACCAGATTGGCAATGTGAAATGGTTTACCAAGCTCGACCTCAAGAATGGCTACAACCTCATTTGCATAGCTTTGGTTATTGTTATTGCTTTTACCTCTATCCCTTCTAGTTGTTGTAAGGTTCACCTTACTGGAGATATGTAAGGGGTTCTGTAAGCTATTCTTTAGTTTTATGCTTAAGTCTCTTTACTCTTCTTATGTACTAGATTACTGGCTTTTCTGCCAGTTGCATTTCTTTGTTTAATCTTTATCTCTCCCCATTACTCTTTTCTCTCTACCCTGTCTCTTCTTTAGTTTATTGGATATAAGTCAGGAGGATTTGGGAACAAACCTATATTTTATCTTGTCTATACAATACTAGCCTTAAGCTAGCTATGTTTTTACCTCTATCATAGCTTTATATAGCTGAATGCAGAGGTTCTTTTAGATGACCCCTTCAGGGTCATAAAGATAAAATAAAATGAATTACCCCCCCCCCTATATGAGATTATCCCCAACCCCTGTCCTCAATACCTTTAAGTTTAAATACATATCACTTATCTGAAGGGAGATCAAGATATTCAACCATAGTGTTGTCCTTACCCAAACCCCTTGCTAGCTTGCTTCCAATAACAAGTAAGTCGGCAAACCTACTTTCTATTTTGTCATCACAGTAGTGGGGAATAATAATCATTACTGCATCTCCCAAGGCCTGACCATCCTCAATAAGAACTATCAGACTAACCCCTATATTACCTTCTTGAAGACTACCTAGTACTCCCACTGCTATCACTTCAGTCATTACCAACTGAAGTGCACCTTCTCCCCCTGCTGCTACCTTTGTACTACACCCTATACCATCTTCAAACATTCTTGTAGCAACATAGAATGTAAATGCTGTGGATGATAATGTGACCATACAGTACTTAAGTATACTAACTGCAATACCACCTATCCTACTAATGATCTACTCTGCCCTAATTACCTGAAAGACGTGGCCGATAGTAATAAGTAAGTGGAGAACCTGCATACTATGATAGAAGAGGGAATGGAGACTTAGGGCCCCTCAGTATTTTTATCTCTTTCTTTGCTTTTGTCATTCCCTTAATGTAAGAGTTATATGAGTTTGACTTGTATTTTCTCCTTTATCTTTTCTCTTTCCTTTTTCTTTGGTTGGTATTTCTCATATATACCTCAATCCCTTTTAATAGTTGTAAGCTTTACCTTGCTAGAGATGGGACAGAGGTTCCATGGGCTTTAATTATATTTTTTACTTAAGTCTTATCTGTTGTTTATATGTACTAGATTGCAGGGTTTTCTAATAGTCATATTTCTTTACTGGATTTACATTGCCCCCATTACTCTTTACTTCCTGCCCCATTTCTTCTTTAGTTTATTACATGTAAGTGAGGAGGACTTGGGAACAAACCTGTATTTTATCTTAACTGTAGATTATGCTACTAACCTTAAGTTAGCTATCTTTTTACCTCTAATATAGCTTTACATAGCTATATGTAGAGGTTCTTTTAGATGACCCTTTCAGGGTTGTAAAGATAAAATAAAATAAATCACCCCCCCATACATAAGATCATCCTTGTAAAGATAAAGAACTATTTTATCTTTACTTTCCTAGTACATAGCTGTGTCTGAGAGAATAGTGACTTCAACTATAAGGTTGTTAACCTTAGATTTCCTGAGATTCTCTAAGAATTTGAGTGCCGTATCCTCCAATTCTTCATTTAGCAAGAAACTTTCTATTATAGCATCTATGTCTGACCAGAGGCATAAGCATAATACTGGTACTTTTCCTAGGTCTGGGTAACTGTTACTACTTACTGTACTTTGTACTTAGTGGTTGAAGTAGATTCTGTCTTACCAGTAGGTATCATAGCAGTCAACCTTATAGAAGAATCTGTGAATCTGTCTATTATTGTGATAGGAGACTTGAAGAGATGTAGATGCAAGTATAGGCACAAGAAGCTACACAAGGGGGTATTACTGAGTGAACTCAGATATCTCAACTAGCAAGTTAGAACTACTCATGCTTTTACTTTTATTAAAGAGTCAAGAGAAGATTGAGATCTTTTTAAAGAGAAGCAAAATATATTCTTAAGGCCTAAAGATAGTACAAGACTTCAGATGATAACTAGAGGGAGGAGAAAGAACAAAATACACCACTTGTCTGCTCCCTCTTAAATACCCATTTCTGACTGAGAAACTACTAAGAAACTTTTACAAAGGAAAAGAACCCTATCGAAACATTCTATCAAGATTCCTATATTCTTTCACAATTCCCTAGAAAGGAGATCAGTTCTATGATTAGAGAATCAGAGAAAGGTTGGTATGATCATTCAGGACTTTCAGAGGGGAAGTTCTTCAAGTCCTATCCTCTAATGATGTGACTGATTAGCATATCATAATGAGATCAAGGTAATAGGCCTTACTATTGATTGTGCATATCCAATCTCATGTATGTCATGTTGTCAAAGCCTCACCTTGCTTAGTCAGAGCTTAGTGGTAACAACACTTATCATATGGCTCAGTAGCTCATAGAATGATCACTAGTTCTGACATACCTTCTAGTTGACCTAGAACAAGTTCTACATATATCCTAGTACCTGGGAAGACCACTTGGTATAGTCATCTGTAACAGTCATAGTTTATAATATAATACCCTTTCCTCCCTCATAGCTGAGTCACTTTTTCAAATACTTATTACTCCTTAGTCTTACAGCATTCATGGTGGTTAACAGGATTAACTTTCTAATCACAGATGGAATACTATACTTTCTAAGGTTTTAGTAGTTTCTTAGCAAATACATTTAGTAAGGCTAGTTTCGGGGCCTACCTAACCTGGACCTCTAGGTTGAAATAGACTATATAATTCTTCTTTTAGGGGGAGTGACATGGGGGTCTCTATGTTCATCTAGAGAAAGAATCTTGGCTTGTAGTAGCCTGATTATTTATTCAATAGTAAACTAGGGTGCTTCTTCTTGGAAATTCCAGTGGACTAGGGATAACATCAAATATCACATGGATCTTCATATATCTTCTCTAATGGTGATTTCTGGGGTGATGCAGTATAGTGTAAAAGATAACTCCTTTAGTGATACAAACTATATCTTAGTCTGTAGTAGGTTTTAGTTTCAATCAGGAAAGAAGATATACAACTCTATGGAGTGCTCAGAGGTATTCACATAAAGTAGATCTATAAGAATCTTGAGATACTGAAGGTTTATAGAAATAGTATTCTTATTCCTATAGTGTATAGTTAAGATACTGTATTAAGAATAAAGAAGACTACATAGATTTCTCCTTCTTTTATACCAACTACTAAGAGCATTGCCTCTCTTCTATAGTAATCTCTCTAAACCCTATTTTATCTATATGACCCTTTCCTATATGTCATTCAATTTAAATACTTTTTTCATAACCTCTATAAGGCAGATAGCAAAATATAATTAATAATACATGACCAAGTGATAGATCATAATTCATAATATAGAATTATAAAGAATAATAGTAATAATAGGAAAAGTAAGAAGAACATAATAAATAGGAAATTATATAACTACAGTTCATTACAACTAAGAAAATACTACTTAAGAGAGTAGAGCAAAATTTAAAGCTAGCTTTAAACATATAAGTAGAGAAGATTTGAGTTACTAGGGTTAGCTAGACAAATAGGCAGCCATAGGTGTATAGTAAGTTTTCATATTTCTAGAGGTAAATTTTCATTGCTATCACTTTTATTACTAGTAGAAGATGTCTATGACTCATTGTCACTAATTTCAACAATTTTTATCTTCTTAGCACTTAGGACAGATTTTCACTTTTAGCTTATAATATTATTTAATTGTTGATAGGATAGTTGTAGGGTTGTATCATTTTTTATAGTCTAAGATCAGTTGGAATCTTATAACCTATAATGAACTAGGAAAAAAAAAAAACCTTCACTACTAACTAAGACTTATCTTTAGATGATCTCTTATTATACAGTTACTTTGCTAATATAGTATTGAGAATTCTAGCAGAGGTGAGTTTTTAGCAGTCAATTTTTGTAGCAGGTACTTTTGTTTTAAAGAGTCAAGTGCAAATGAAAGCACAATTTTTTTCATTCACTTAAATAAGATGTTATTATCTTACTTTCAAAGAATCATATATTTAGTGTTTGAGGTCTTAAGAATTTTGAGATATATAGAAATCTGCATCATCTTGAGTTAGTGAATAGGTACTACTATAGTAAACTACTTTTTTATAATGTAAAAAATGATAATACTGCCAAAATTCTAGATTGTATATTTCTTAGTGATATTAGCCATTATCTTCTATATGGTAGTATAAAAAATTATATTTAAATTTGTATAGTTTGTGGGTTTTGTTTATAATATATCATTTATTACATTTTTATTATATAACCCATAGGGAATAGTAATAAATTAATGACCAGTATATTAAGCTGTAACTATAGACACTAAATAACTATTCAGTTATATGGCTGAATAGCAGTAATAGGGTAAACTACCTGATAAAGGCTATTTGCTACAAGGGCCCCCTATAACAAGTGCTTATTCAATCTATGTTTTTTTTCTTTTTTTTTTTTTTTTTTTCAATTTAATACATGATATAGGTTACCTTTAGC
>JABYPW010002485.1:0-11199 GCA_016880775.1 Phymatotrichopsis omnivora | reverse complement strand
GGGTTATTGTGGACCGCTTCTCTAAAATGGCACATTTCATCCCCCTCAGCACCAATATCACCTCGAAGGATCTAGCGAACACGTTCGTGAACGAAATCTGGAAGCATCATGGCCTCCCAACCAACATAGTCTCTGACTGAGACCCTAAATTTCAAGCTTGGTGGAAGGAAGCCATGACTGCTCTTGGGGTTAAACTCTCGCTGTCTACCGCAGCGCACCCCCAGACAGACGGCCAGACTGAACGGCTAAACCAAATCCTCGAGGCTTACCTCCGGAACTATGTCACCTATGACCAGACCAACTGGGCAAGTCTCCTGCCACTGGCGGAGTTTGCCTACAACAACTCGATCTCCTCCTCCACGAACCAGACACCTTTTTTCACCAACTACGGTTATCATCCCTCGCCCGACGCGGTGTCAACAATCAAAACCTACAAGGGATCCCAGGAACTTGAGAACAATTGGAAGGACATCCGTGCCCGCCTGCTAACCATCCAACAGCGGGTAGTCAAATGGTACGATGCCAAACACCTCGAGTTCCCTGAACAATCCCCTGGATCCCTTGTACTTCTCAAGAAAGACAACCTCCCGAGCCTCAAACCTTCGAAGAAACTGGATGCCAAATACTCGGGCCCCTTCGAAGTTATCTCCAAGATAGGGCCTAGAGCGTATAAACTCAAGCTCCCCTTCAACTGGAAAATCCACCCAGTTTTCCATGTTTCGCAGCTCGAACCCTACAAAACGTCTCCTCAGTTTCCCGCCCCAGCCAAACCTGCGCCGGAAATAGACGACGGGGAAGAAGCCTACTTTGTTGAAGGAATCTCGAAGGTCCGCTTCAACCGTCAAAGGAAGAAGTTGGAGTATTTTGTTCTTTGGGAAGGATACCCGCACGATCAAGGCACTTGGGAACCACTCGATAACCTGCTGGTAAATGGAGAACCGATCGACGCTTTGGTCAAGTTCCGAAAAGACCACCCCTACGTCGAGGAAAATGCCAAGAGACCTGAGGAGGATGGGTTAAGACGCAAGCGGAGAAGGGTTTAGATAGGCAAGTCCCCTTTACCCTTCACACGAGAGGCTGATGGTCATAGTCACATCGACTTAAACCGCTTCACTCTCAAGGGATAGGACGTTCACTCGCAGTATTGGGGAACGTACTGAAAACCTCTTACTTCCAGTCTCTCATCAGGACATTGGAAGAAGAAAACGCAACAAGCTAACAGCTCTATGTGCGTGAGGGCACGCACCTTTAGGAGGGGTGTAGTGTTACAGCCACAGTACCAAGGCCCACGCGCGATGATGAGTCAAGAGTTAGATGAGCAACTTCCTGTGAGTATACCCCTGCGCCACACGAAAGGACCACATGACAAAGGGCTCTGCCTCAGGATGAGTCATATGTGGCGCCTCTGATGAAGATGAGTCAGGGTCTGACTCACCCGTCATCCTCTCTCAAGCGTACCTCACATGATCGGATGAACTTGAGTAACTCCCGCGGACTAGTCACCTGCGGTTGGTATGACTCAAGCCCATCGAGCCAGTAATCGCGTGATGACGATCTTGCCCGAGATCGGCGATCCGAGCTCAGACCACAATGCTGATCATTTCCATTACGACTCCTAGGAATGTGACGATCGCATCAGATGATAATAGAATGATTCATGGGGTTTCTAAGGCTTTCTTTCGGGTTCTATTTCTTATGTAATCTCCTTTGTTATAGATGACTCATTTCTCTTGGTTGGAAAAGTATTTAAGGACGGTCGTTGGTCGCTTCATGTTCCCGAACACCCCAATTACCACAGACTCCCGCCAATGCCAGGAAGGAACAAAACGAGACCAAAGTCCCCAAAAGCGCCCTCCTGGAGAGCAGAACCAACAGGACAACACTCTCGGAAAAGAATGCTACAACTGGACGCCATGATCAACACGATCAGAAACGACATAGGAACCAACGCCATGAGCTGGTACCGGCTTCCCCCACTACAGCGACCCTGGCCCTTGAGCACTGAGGGCCGCCCCAAAATCGAGACCTTCAAAGACAAACAAACCGCGATTGACCAGCACCCCAAACATCATCCCCCAACACAGCTCACCCTTTACACGGATGCCTCCCAGGTAGGAAAATCGAGCCAAGTCGGGAACGCAGTAGCGGCCTACCTCAACGGAAAACAAGTCAGCGGAAAAGCGAAAACCCTGGGATCGGGAGTCCACGTCTTCGATGGAGAACTGGACGCAATAGCAGAAGCCTTCAAGCTAGCCCTGGATCTCACCCAAAAACTCTCCTTCGACCGTGCGGTCATATATACAGACAGTCAGTCGGCCATCATCGCCGCGGCCAACCCCTACCCAAGCCCCACCCAGCACATAGCCAAATCAATCTTCGAGATCAACCTAGCGTTGGCGAGCGCCCAAGTCGGAACCGAGCTCAGATGGGTTCCCGCCCATAAAGGCATCGAAGGAAACGAAAAAGCGGACCAAATGGCCAAAGCGAAGTCCAAAAAACCGGAGGCCCACCCCAGGAAAGGACTCTCCGCCACCAAAAAGAAAACAATCACCCGATCCGTTATCCAAACCAAGACCAAAAAACGGCTATGGGAAAGCTTCCAAGAGTACGCCGGAAAAGAAGTCCCGAAAAAACCCGATCAATACGCCAACCTTGAAAAGTACGCCGCCGCCCGCGCATTCCAGTTCCGAACCGGCAGAGCCTACGTCCCAAACCTACAACCGTACAAAACCGACCAGAACATATGCACCTGCGGCCAGGCGCAATCGATCGAACATTATCTTCACAATTGTCCCTCCCCCGCCCCGTGGAGACGGCTCATAGAAGGACACTCGACAAACGAAATCTTATACGAAAACCCCGATCTATGGACCAAACTGGTAGACAAAGGCCTAGGAAAACCCCCGCGCCCCGCCCCCCCCGTCTCCCCTTCGGTAGTGATAGCTAAAAGAGGAGGAACCGTAAACGACTAAGAGGAGGAAGTGCTCTTGGAGGACGTTTGGTTTTTTGACTCTTTTTCTCGCGTTTTTTCCTTTTTTCCTTTGTCTTCTTCTTTCTTTTTCTTCTTTATCGGTACGAGTCGGTGGAGGATCATCCTGTTTTCTTCGGTTATGTTCTTGCTTTTAATTAAGTGTAAACGCCCCGCTGGAGGAAATGGGATGTAAAATAAAAACAAAAGGGAATATAAGAAACGTCGCTTCATGTTCCCACCAAGGCTGTTGGCGAGTTCGCGGAAGTCAAAGGAATCAACCGCAACCACACATGGAAGAAGTACATTGTCCATGCCGTCCCCACTGCCACTGACCTCAACACCGTAGGACAAATGTCCCGACTCCGACAAGAGATCGAAAGCTACAACTCCGGTGTTACTCTCGCGATGACCCCGCGCTGGCTGACATCCAGCGCAAAAATCAACAAACAGAATCACGGCTCCCTGGTGATCACTGTTATCGATAACAACAATGAGGCCCGTATCCTTAAGGGTCTCACCATCCTCAACAAAACCCGTCGCACCGTCAAGTATATCCCCTTCGGCGCCGACACCCAATGCTCCCGATGCTCGAAGTTCGGACACCCCGTCCAGAACTGTCAATCACCTCCCTGCTGCCGACTTTGCGCCGGCCCCCACACCATCTCTGAACATACCTGCGGTGTCGCCGACTGCAAGCAGCCGAAAGGCTTTGCCTGCGAGAACACTGTCCTCCGATGTGCAAACTGCGCCGGCCCCCACAAAGCGAACGATCCAATCTGTATGACGTTAATCCAGGCCAAACTTGCCGAGTCTAACAGGAAGGACAAGTCCACCACTATGGGAGGAGTTTAGTTTCTTCTTTCCTACCTCGCTTTCTTCCTTTTTCGCAATGTAACTAGTGTTTTTCTGCTTCGGTAAAGTGCGGAGGAGTTTGCGCGTTTCTCTTTCTCTCTTCTCTTTTATTTTTCGCTCGGTCGCGTAGTCTGCGTAGGGGGTTTTTCTTTCGTTGCTTTAAGGTTCGCCTAGCGATTGTTTTTCCCCGGTCGGCTTTTGTACGTAGTTTTCTGCGTTTCTTTTCTTCTTTCTTTTCGGGTTCCCGGTACGAGTAGGCGGAGGATCATCCTGTACTCTCTGGTTATGTTCTTGCTCTTGGTTGAGTGTAAACGCCCCGCCGGGGGGTATGGGATGTAAAATAACTTAAATGGGAATCGCATATAAGGTCGCTTCATGTTGCTATATGAAGGGTTACCCTGACAGCGCTTAGCGAGATCGCTCCTGTGTTACGCGACTATGTCATATGCTCTTAATTGAGTGCGACGCCCCGTCCGTATATCAGTGATCCGAGGGAGGACAAGATAGGTCGCTTCATGTTCTTTCCTTTCCTTCTCTCTTCAGTCTACAGCCTAGCTACAAGCCTTAAGAATATATTCGTTCTACACAACGCCTAAATATTCTCTCTCATCTCCACGACGTAGGAAAGTGTATTTGTGGATCCAGACTTAGAACACGTTGAGATATCTGAGTTTACTCAGTAATACGTTTCTCTGTTGAGTGGCACTTGCACTTTACCGAGCTATACCGTACCACGAAGACACCTGCCGTAACACTATATTCTTAAGTCATGGCTAGCGAAGACACCCCTATGCCAGACTTTACCACCACTCTTGCCCTCTACGATGGCAAAACTTTAATGAAGCTAGGCCAACCGGCCTCGGTTACCACACGATCAGGGAGGAGACTCCTTGAAACTACGGTCAAACTGGACGAAGCAGGCCAGAAATTTGTGGACAAGCATCAGTCCCACATAATCGCCAACTTCGTCGAGCTGGACACTGCTTTCCTGGAAACCAGGGACTTCATAGGAGATGAAGCCTACCAGCAGGTCCACCAGCAACTGTTAGAAGATTTCCAGTGACAAAAGGAGGAGATACAGGGAATTCTCTTCTCCACCATCATGACGTACAAGCAAATGGGGAAGAAGCTCCCTCCTGTCCTGGTATCGTTTCCACCAAGGGTAACTAATATCCTTCTCAAAGCGGTCAACCTCCTAAAGGATCAAAGGAGGGAAAATGAGTTCCAGGCCACCAAAATAAGGGAACAGCTGGAAGCGGAGTATTCCTACCAGGTTGGGAAACTCCAAGATGAAGCTGAGTCCCTAAGACGGGAACTGCAAATTGCCCGCCAGGCCCTTCAGCCGCAAGAGGACACCTAGCTCCTGGTGGAACTACAAACTGACCTAAACCAAGTTAGGGACGCCAACACGTCCCTTAACTCAGAGGTCTTTAACCTCCGGAATAAACTCCAGTTCGCGGAAAAGGAGTTGGAAATCCGGGGGCAAGCAACACAGTCTCAAGTCACCCTCAACAAAAGGATAGAGGAACTTGAGGCTGAACTCAAGGAAGCTAAGGAGGACGCTGAGCACTACCACAGCCTCTATCGCCAATACAAGAGGCCGGTGGACTCAGCCCTCTCCCCGATGCAATCTGCAAGGGAGAAAACTGTGGAGGAGGAAGAAACAGTTCCGCTATCCCCCACAGTGCCCGAGACGGACCCTCCTTTCCCTTTGCGCAGAAGGAGCAAGGGCTATCCCGATCTCTCAAGGTTGGGAGAAGCTGGCCCTTCAAGGTGGAGGAGGTTTACCACCAGATCACCAACACCTCCTCTGCTCCCCCCAAGACCTCAAGGGGAACAACCCCTAACCAGGAAAGATGTGGAGGATCTCTTGAGGGAAGCACTCGCCAAAGTAGTGCCACCTCAACCTCCCGCTCCTCCTCGGCATGAGGCAGCACCACCACCACCACCACCACAACAGCCCCAAACCTTTAAGGGGCCAAAACCACCGACTCCAGACAAGTTCTCGGGAAAGGCGGAGGACATTTTTAAATTTCAACTTCAGTTGGAAACCTACTTCGTCCTCCAACCCTAATCTTTCCCCACCGATGTCATTAAAACGCAGTTTGCCTCAACGTTACTGACAGGCAATGCGTTGGCTTGCTGGAGAACCAACCATAGTCAGTGGACTACTCCCACTGCAAGATGGGAGGATTTCCTGGAAGCCATTCGAACCAACTTCGGAGCTTACACCCTCAGGCCTAGCTACATCACGAAGCTGACTCAGGCCAAGCACACGGGACCAATTCTCGAGTTCATCACGTACATGAGAACTCTCAACACTGTGTGCCAGTACAACGAGGGACACCTGAAGGACTGGGTCAACCAGGGACTCCATCCCACTCTCCGCAAAGCCATGGCCACCAGCTACAACTGGAACTATCAAACCACCCAAGAATGGTTTGATCAAGTCATCACGGTTGGCTAGCAAATGGAGGAAGCCTCTAAAGCCCTAGGAGAAACCCCTTGGCCAAAGCAGAAGGACACAGCTCCGACTGCTAAACCCAAAGACAAGGCCAAGTAATCCAAAGGCAAAGAAAGCTCGGACAAGAAGTACAAGTCCAAGTCGGACTCGAAGCCGGCCCCCACGAAGCTTCCTTATCTCCAAGGAGCAGAACTCAAGTGGGCCAAGGACAATGACGCATGCCAAAAATGCGCCCGGTCCGGCCACAAGGCTAACGAGTGTTTCGCCTATAAAAAGGCGGAAATCCCCTCCTCGAAACAGCACTCCACGAAGAGGAAGAGGGACGACAAGGACGACGATAAGTCCGAAACCTCCAAGAAAACCAAGACGGAAGCTGCAGGCTGAGTAGTGGAACTACCAGATGCGTGGGTGGATGGTGATGATATTCCAATGGTTTGAAGAGCCACAACTCGACAACCCATTTCTTTTGTTGTTTCCTTTGTTGAAGAAGAGACTCGGAAAGGATGTACCCCAACATTTGATACCCAAAATTACACTCATTTGGAGCCGGTATTCCAGGGATTTTCTTAGCCCTGGTTCTTGGTGGGTGGGCCGCCGGTTAAGTGGCTTGTATTCCTAGTGATGACTGATGACCTCATGATTCACGATGATGATACCATGATGCACGAATTCCCTTTTCTTTAGACTGTACAAGTATCTTTATAGATCTCAGTACTTAATGTTTAATGCTTGGTTTTTTCTTTACCTCTTTTGCCTGCCTGAGGATGGCCTTAAGGTTGAAATACGTGGGTCATATAGCAGTGCTGACATTCTTTACATCACGTTGCATAACTTCCAAAACTTTGTCTTCCTCACACTGCAAAACTCAGTTCATCATATACCTCTAGGTACTGCGACGTCCGGCCACGACGTTTCCGGGAGAGATCAGGGATCCTATTCGCAGAAATGACGACCATCGCCTAAAAAACCGAAGGCCCTAAGCAGGGGAAATGCATCAAAGTTCCAGTGACACTTCGCTGGCGCACCTCTGTCAACCATGAAATTGTTACCCATTCGGTTACCGCCACTGCCAAACTCGACAACGGTGCTACAGGAGCCCTCATCTCAGATAGGCTCCCGGTCCCCAAACGCAAGCGACAAGTACCCGTGAACATCTACGCATACGATGGGACTTGCAAGCAAGAATGGTATTATACGCCGAAGCTTCAGATGCAAATCCAAAATCACAAGGAAAACATCGACTTCGATGTAGGACCGACGCCCCCCGATGTCGATATTTATCTCCCCGTGAAATGGTTTCAAGACCACAACCCCACGGTGGACTATGATAAGGCAGAGTTAGTGGGTTCCTACTCTGACAAGTGCAAACACCATCTTGTCAAACCCCAGGTCTCAATGGCATCAGCCTGCGAGATCTTGCAAGATGAAGACTTCCACACCAACACTGCAGTCGTGGGTGGAGGTTTACTCGGGTGGGTTGACACACTCATTAGTCCAACCGAGACACTGAGATGGTGCTCGGCCATGGCAAGGCTGCCTTTGGAAAACTCCATGGCGCTTTTCCTACGTTCCTCATCCATCAGCGCTTCAGACCAAAACAAGTGGGAACAACTCTTCCCCAAGGTTTTCTCATAGCAGTTAGCATCCCAACTGCCGCCTCACTGAGAATGGGACATGAAGTTACCGATGAAGGAAGGAGCCCAACCTCCCTGGGGACCAATTTACAAACTCTCTGAGATGGAACTAAAGGTCCTAAGAGAGTATATTGATATTATGCTCAAGGAAGGCAAAATAAGACCTTCCAAATCCCCAGCTGGTGCTCCTATCCTTTTCATCAAGAAAGCTGATGGATCCCTCCGCCTCTGCGTCGACTATCGAGGACTCAACAAGGTCCTCATCCAGAACTGTTACCCACTTCCCCTCATGGGCGAGCTTCGCGACAGAATTGGTAAAGCCAAAATCTTTACCAAGCTCGACCTAAAGAACAGATACAACCTGATCCGTATCGCAAATGGAGATGAGTGGAAAACTGCCTTCCGTACCCGCTATAGGCAGTTTGAATACCTTGTCATGCCATTCGGTCTTTGCAATGCCCCAGCCATCTTCCAAGAAATGATGAACACGATCCTCCGCGATCTCCTTGATGTTGGTGTCATAGTCTACCAAGACGACATCCTCATCTATGCGGAAACCCAGCAGGAACACGACCGCCTGGTCAAGGAGGTTCTTTCTCGGCTCGACAAACATCAACTGGCCCTGAAACCCTCTAAGTGCCACTGGGCGGTAGACAAAGTGGAATTCCTTGGTTTCATCATATCGGCTCAAGGGATCGAAATGGCGAAAGACAAAATTGAAACGGTCCTGGAATGGCCAACTCCGAAAACAGTCACTGATGTCAGGTCCTTCCTCGGCTTTGCAAACTTCTACCGAGTCTTCATCAAAAACTTCTCGAAACTCGCATTGCCTCTTACGGACCTCACCAAGAATGACACACCATGGAAGTGGGGGAAGGCACAAGATGATGCCTTCTCAGACCTCAAGCATCGCTTCACCTCTGCGCCCATTCTCTTCCATTACGACTCCAGCATCCCTCTCCTTGCGGAAACCGATGCCAGTGACTTCGCAATCGGCGGGGTCCTCTCTCATCAGTTCCCCAATGGCTAATTGCATCCTATTGTTTATTTCTCTCGCAAGATGCTGCCCCCGGAGCGAAACTACGAAATCTACGACAAGGAAATGCTGGCGGTCTATACCTGTTTATACAAGGAATAGAGGCACTGGTGTGAAGGTTCCCTCTCTCCCATCTTGGTGTTGACTGACCACAAGAACTTGGAGAACTTCGCCACAACTAGAGCTTTGTCGGGCAGGCAGGTAAGGTGGATGGAAAAGTTAGGAACGATTGACTACAAAATCGTGTACAGGCCAGGTACCAAGAACACCAAAGCCGATGCACTATCACGATGTGGAGACCACGTCCCTACGGAGGGGGCACCAGAGTGCGAACTCCTTTTCCTCAAACTAGGACAATACATCGCGGCATCCGAAAGGGTCGCGCTCAACATCCACCCTGAGTTTATCGAGGACCTTCGTCACGCTCTGGTCTCTGACCCCGAAACCTAGGAACTTGTCAACAAGCTTCCGTCAGGATACGAAACCTCTGATGGAATGCTCCTTTATAACAACCTGTGGTTTGTCCCCTCACACCTCCGCACCTCGGTCTTGAAGACAAGGCATGATCACCCAACGGCAGGCCATATCGGCCGAGACAAACTTTACGAGCTCGTAACGAGGGATTTTTACTGGCCCACGCTCCGAAAGGATATAGCCGAATATGTCGCAGCATGTCACACTTGCCAAACAAATAAGGCCCGTCGACATAAGGCTTATGGTCAACTCCTACCCCTTGAGCTCCCCTATCGCCCTTGGAAAAGTATCTCCATGGACTTCATCACCGAACTTCCTCCCTTAGATGGCCACACCCAAATATGGGTTATTGTGGACCGATTCTCGAAAATGGCACATTTCATCCCCCTCGGCACAAACATTACCTCGAAGGACTTAGCAAACACGTTCGTGAACGAAATCTGGAAACATCATGGCCTTCCAACCAACATCGTCTCTGACCGAGACCCCAAATTCCAAGCTTGGTGGAAGGAGACTATGACCGCCCTTGGTGTGAAACTATCACTGTCAACTGCAGTGCACCCTCAGACGGACGGCCAGACCGAACGGCTAAATCAAATCCTCGAGGCTTACCTCCGGAACTATGTCACCTACGACCAGACCAACTGGGCAAATCTCCTGCCTCTGGCGGAGTTCGCCTACAACAACTCGATCTCCTCCTCCACAAACCAAACACCCTTTTACACCAACTACGGTTACCACCCCTCGCCCGATGCGGTTTCGACAATTAAAACCTTCAAGGGATCCCAAGAACTCGAGAACAACTGGAAGGACATCCGTGCCCACCTGCTAACCATCCAACAGCGGGTAGTTAAGTGGTACGACGCCAAACACCTTGAGTTCCCAGAACAATCGCCAGGATCCCTTGTTCTTCTCAAGAAGGACAACCTCCCGAACCTCAAACCTTCGAAGAAACTTGATGCCAAATTTGCTGGCCCCTTCGAGGTTGTCTCCAAAATAGGACCACGATCGTATAAACTCAAGCTCCCCTTCAACTGGAAGATCCATCCGGTCTTCCACGTCTCCCAACTCGAACCCTACAAAACGTCACCTCAGTTCCCGGCACCACCCAAACCTGCGCCGGAGAACGACGATGGGGAAGAGGCTTATTTTGTTGAAGGAATCTCCAAGGTCCGCTTCAACCGTCAAAGAAAGAAGCTGGAGTACTTTATTCTTTGGGAAGGTTACCCGCATGATCAGGGCACATGGGAACCGTTGGACAACCTGTTGGTAAACGGAGAACCGATCGACGCATTGGTCAAGTTCCGAAATGACCACCCTTACGCCGAGGAAAATGCCAAGAGACCTGAGGAGGATGGGTCAAGACGAAAGCGGAGAAGGGTTTAGATAGGCAAGTCCCCTTCACCCTTCACACGAGAGGCTGATGGTCATAGTCACATCGACTTAAACCGCTTCACTCTCAAGGGATAGGATGTTCACTCGGAGTATTGGGGAACATTCCGAAAACCTCTTGCGACCAGTCCCTCATCAGGACATTGGTCAAAGGAAATGCAATATGCTAACGGCTCTATGTGCGTGAGGGCACGCACCTTTAGGAGGGGTGTAGTGTTACAGCCACGGTACCAAGGCCCACGCGCGATGATGAGTTTAGTTAGATGAGCAACTTCCTGTGAGTATACCCCTGCGCCATGTGAAAGGACCACGTGACAAAGGGCTCTGCCTCAGGATGAGTCATATGTGGCGCCTCTGATGAATATGAGTCAGGGTC
>JABYPW010002483.1:0-11203 GCA_016880775.1 Phymatotrichopsis omnivora | reverse complement strand
CTTGTCAACCAGTGCGGCGTTAACAGTGTCCCGAACAGCGATGGGGTTGAACTCGGGGATTTCTCCCTCGAGATTGACGATGATTTCTCTCTCCCTCTTGGTAGGGTACTTCGGGGTGGGAGGAGCAATAGTAGTCGGGGTCGGCGTAGCTGGAGCTTTGCCTTTGTTCTTCTTCACTACCTGGGCCCAGGTGGTGTCAGTAGTGGGGGGCACCACTTGTGGCATGGTAGGAGTGGGGGAGGCAAGGGAAGAAGAGATCTTCTTCACTGCTTTGGCAGTTTTAGACGTTTCTGACCGTAGCTTTTTGATAGAATCGGAGAGGGCGAGGTCGATTTCAGTGGGGCCTGCCTTAGCCGAGGCCGTGGCAGTGGTGTTGCGGGTGGTGATAGCCTCGAGTTCGTCGAAGCGGGCTTCAAGCGACTGTTGGCCAGCGGCGATAGCGGTGACTGCCTCTTGAATCTTGCTCACAGAGGCGATGAGGGCTGGCAGTCGGTTTCCGAAGAATTCCAACAGTTTGAGTTGGTTGAAGCCGTTGACAAAGATGTCTGGTGCTGCTCCAACAAATTTCAAATCTTTGTCTGTTCGGAATGCTTCATAAAGCTCGGAGGACTTGAAAGCGTTGTATACACTTTCTTTTAGGTAGTGCGCTTCGCTGCCTGGTTCGAGCGGGGGGGGAGGGTTTTGGGACTGGGAGGAATGTGAACGTCGCGACATTGTCACGATGTTTGGCGATGCGAAATAGATACTAATAGCTGAGAACTAAAATGTAGGGGGTACTTTGAAGGTGCGAAGAAGCCTGAAAATACATCGCTCATATACTACCTCTTAAATACCCACTTCTGACCGAGCAGCTATAGAGAAACTTTACCTCTGAAATGAACTCCATCGAAATATCCCATCACAATTTCCCTATTCTTTCATGATTCCCTATAAGGAGATCAGTTTCATAATCAGAGAATTAGAGAAAGGGTTGGTATGATCATTTAGGACTTTTGGACAGGAGACTCCTCAAGGCCTATCCTCTAACAATGCGACTGATCAGCATATTACAATGAGATCAAGGTGATGAATCTGGTAATCGATAGTGTATGTCCAATCTCATGTATGTCATGTTGTCAATGCCTTACCTTGCTTAGTCATAGCTTAGTGGTGACAACACTCATCATGTGGTTCCATGGCTTATAGAGTGATTACAGGTTCTGACATACCTTATAGTTAACTTGGAACAGTGTCTGCACATATCCTGGTACCTAGGTAGACCACTTGGTACAGTCATCTATAACACTACACCCCCCCTTAAGGTGCATGGTCCCTATCCATAATAGTCAACAGGTTAGGAGAGGTTCATCACTAGGGATAGGTAGGATTGTCCTAAGGATTGGGTGAGAGGATAAGTGATCTTCAGGTTATGAGGAGTAGACCTGCTGAGAGATGAGTGTCCTAGCACACTGCTGTATCTGACTCCTGGAGTAGTCATCATCAACTATAATAGAAGGAAGGGTTACTTACTCAGTTCCTTCTCCGTCACTTGTGCAGTGGAGTATCCTCTTCTTCTATGGCTTGCTCTTCAGCATTAGGATAGCATCAGTAATAGTTGACCAATTCCTCTATGGGTTCACCATTTACTAATAGGTTTTCCTCAGGTCCCTACAAGCCCTTGTCATTAGAGTATTCTTCCCGAAGAACAAAGTATTATAGTTTTTTAGAACTTTGATCTTATTGGACCTTAGAGATATCCCTAACAAGGTAGTACTGCTCCCTATTATCGACCTCTAGGTTGGGGGCAGGTATTCGAGGGAAACTTGTTGATTTTCAGTAAGGTTTGACCTAGGAAAAATAGAATACTGGATGCATTTTCTAGGAAAAGGGGTGTTTGAGCTTATAACCCCTTTCTCCCACTTCCTTGATAATCTAGAATAGCCCAGCAAACTTAGAGTCTAGCTTATGAGAAGGTATAGGGGATGGACGATTCTCTTGCTTAAGGAGCATAAGGTCACCAGACTTAACTGGAGGAAACTTATAGTGATATTTAGCGTACTAGGTGACTAATTTGACCTAGACATCAAAAAGCCTTTGCCGAAGGTCAGACCAGGAGTTTTGAACTTCCTCAGTACCTTTGAAAAAGGTGACTTGCTGTGTAGTGCAAATAAGGGGTGAAACCCAAAATTGGCAAAGAAAGGGGAGGAGCCTGTTGAGGAAGACTGAGTGTTGTTGTATACGAACTTAGCTAATGGCAAGAAAAAGACCCAATCTCTTTAATCAAAGTTGACATATGCTGTAAGGTACACTTCAAGGATTTGCTTTTACCTTTATGTTTGGCCATCGGTCTAGAGATGGGCTGTCGTAGACTTGGAGAGTTTTACCCCAAGGTTGTCCATTACTTTCTTCCAGAAGGAGTTAAACTTGGGATCCCTGTCTGAGACAATGTTAGTCAGTAACCCATGAAACCTCTAAATTTTGTAGACAAAGGTGCTGGCCATAACCTGGGAAGTTGCATTTTGCCGTAGGGGTATGAAGTATGCCATCTTACTGAAATAGTTAACAATAACCCATATTTGGGTAAAGCTATTAGAGGAGGGAAGGTCTATGATGAAATCTATAGATATTAACTCCCATGGGTGATATAGGACCTCTAGATCAAGGAGTTTACCATCAGCTTTATATCTCTATACCTTGTTCCTCTAGTACTGGTTATAGGAGAATATATACCTGATGATGTCATTCCTGAAAGTTGGCCAGTAGAAGTCCCAATCGATAAGCTTATACATCTTATCCTGACTGAGATAGCCAGCTGCAGGATAGTTGTGTCTGGATTTAAGAACCTGTTTACAAAGGGAAGCAGGAATATACCAGAGGCTATTATAATTCAGAAGTCCCTAGAAAACTGAATAGTACCCCATGGGACTCTGGAGATAGGCCTAATACTCCAGATCCTAGACAGATACTCTCTCCATTTCCTCAACAAAGGTTAGATGCAGGGCAGTTAGCAATCTTTCAATAGTGGCAATATACTGACCCTTTTTGAGGAAGAGGAGTCCTTGCTCAGGTGCCCCCTCTCTAGGAGCATGGTCCTTATGGTGTGACAGAACATTAGCCTTGGTCTTATGGGTCCCTGGTTGGTAGACAATGCGAAAGTCAAAGGTACCCATTTTCTCCATCCACATTACTTGCCATTAGGAAAGAACCTTGGTTATTAAAAAGTACTCAAGTTTCTTGTGGTCTGGGATAACTGTTACTACATAGGCTAATATTGAACACCAATACCTGAATTAGGACTAGAGACAGTCAACTATGGCCAGCATCTCCTTGTCATATATCTCATAGTTGCATTCTACTGGATATATCTTCTAACAGTGAAATGCTATAGGTTGAAGAGATCTATCAGGGAAATCGTGTGAGAGGATGCCCCCAATGGCAAAATCACTAGCATCAGTTTCAGCAACTAAGGGGAGATCATGGTCATAGTGGATCAGTATGGTAGTACTAGTGAACAGCCCATTAAGCATGTCAAAGGCAAGCTATTCCCTAATGCCATATGTCCATAGCTAGTCATTTTTAGTGAGGTTTATCAAGGGAGTTGCCAACTTCAAGAAGCACTCAATGAAGATCATATAGAAGTTAGCAAATCCTAATAATGAGCAGACATCACAGACTATAGATAGAATGGGCCATTCCTAGACTGTCCTGACCCAGTCTTCTACCATTGACACCCCTTTGTCTGAGATCATGGAGCTTAGGAATTCCACTTTGTAAACTACATAAATGTAGTTGGAGGGCTTGAAGGTTAGTTTATTCTCATCTAGGTAGTGGAGAACTTCCTACACTATATGATCATGCTCTTGCTTCGTTTCTGCGTAGATAAGTATGTTGTCTTGGTAAATGATGACAATAAGGTCTAGGAGGTCCCAGAATATAGTATTCATCATTTTCTAAAATACTAAATATGTATTTTACAAGCTGAAGGGCATGACCAGGTATTCAAACTGGCCATATCTAGTTCTAAAAGTAGTTTTGCACTCATCACCTTTAGCTATGTGGATGAGGTTATACCTATTCTTCAGGTCAAGCTTAGAGAACCAATGGGAGGCACCAATCTGATCCTACAGTTCCGTTATTAGGGGCAAGGGATACCTGTTTTGGATAATCACCTGGTTAAGGCCATAGTAGTCTACACAGAGCTGAAGGGTTCCATCAGCCTTTTTGATGAAGAGGATAGGTACTCCTGCTATCCTAGCAATGTATTCCTGGAGGGCCTGAGCTCAGTTTCCGATAACTTGTACAGAAGGCCCCAGGGAGGCATTGCACCTTCCTTTAGGTCAATCTTGCAGTCCTATTCATGATGAGGTAGGAGTGCAGAGGCAAGCTGTTCAGAGAAAATAGTGGGAAAGATCTGTTCCCACTTAGACTCTTTAGAGGCAGTAGAGGAGGAGGTAGAAGAAGCCTGCAAGAACACATTGGAGAAGTCTTGAACAGGTGTTCTTGTCATTGCTGTGCACCAATGATAAATGATACCTTCATTGATTGTGGTGTCCACCTACCCAACTAATCCACCACCAACTGCTTGATTGTTGGTGTAGTTATCATCACTAAGGAGAGAGAAGGCAGAGACCATTTCTACCTTGGGTGTTACAAGGTGTTTCTAACACTTCTCTGAAGGAAAGGAGACTAATTCTACTTTATTATAGTCAACATATACCTCATGGTCATGTAACCACTTAACAGGAAGGTATATGTCTATGTCTGTATGTGTAGGGCCCACATAGAAGTCGATAAGTTCGTGATAGTTAAGGACCTGCATCTGGAGCTTAGGAGTGTAATACCACTCCTAGTTGCAGGAACCATCATAGCCATAAACATTTAATAGGATTGTTCACTTGATCTTTAGAACTTGTAGGGGGTTGCTAAATATGGCTCCAGTGGCACCATTATCAAGCTTTACAATTGCAGTGACAGCATGAGTTTTGCTTCCTGTAAGACTGATAGTTTTCTAGCAAAGAGTAACTGGAACTTTGACACATATGCTGTAGGTAGGGCCCTCTTTGCCAGATGATAAAACAAATATATTATATATGTTCCCAGATCTCTCCTCGGAAGCTCATGGCCAGAGCCCACTATACGACAAATAAATACAATATCTGGAAAGTGCAGGTTTGTAGGGTATAGGAAGGTAAAGAATAATGCTGACAGCAAATGGTAGTTTGTTATATGACTAGCATGTTTTAGCCTTCCAGCCATCCTCAGACAAATAGGATTGATATCAATAAGAAATACATACCTCAATACTGGCGGCTCTCCTACCAAGAACCATGGCTCACTACCATAGAAGACCAGTTCCTAAAATCAAAACTTGAGAAAGCAAAGTAAGTAAACAATTGTTTTGACAAAAGAAAAAAAAACACATACAAGAATTCTAAAAACTTGAGAGACAGCAAAAGGTAACAATTCTTTTCGGACAAAGGAAATTTCATGTGACAATTTCAAATCATAGGAGTGTCATCCCCCTCTTGCAATGAGTTAGGGAGATCTATGACCTGAATTGCCTATTCCTTTCCTTTACTCTTCTTCAAGGCCTATGAACTCTTATCCTCCTGCAGCTCTGGAGAAGCTTTTTGCTTATCTACCTTCTTTGTATTTAGCTGGGCAATGGTGCTCTTACACTTTGCAAAGTACTCATCTATTTTGTTCAAGGTGTATAAGCACTTCTGATAGACCAAACTCTTCTTATCCTACTCTAACTCCTTTCTAGTAAAATAGGGAAGCTCTATCTTTTGGTTATTACCCATCAGTCACTTATCCTTTTAACTACATTTTTGATGAGATAGCTAGTTGGGCTTTAGGTGAGATAGCTGGCCTTTCTGGGCCTCAGCAATACCTGCCTTAGCATATTCCATGGCTAAACCTACATACATAAGCTTCAAATCCCATTTGGAAGGCAAGAGATCCTTGCCCTATAAGGTTATAGCTTGTCTTAGGTCCTTCTTAAGACCCCTTGCTAGCCATTGGATAAAGATTTCTGTAGGAAGAAGGACCCTTTAGTTTAGGGTTCTCATCATACTGATATATTCAAGGATCTCATTAGTTTATCTGGCATTAACCATTTCTCTAAGGGCTGCAGGTTTCAAGAGCTGTAGGCTAAAGTGAGCTTTTATGGCATCCTTAAAATCAGACTAGATTACTATTGAATAGGTCTATATTGTATAGGATGACTCCTACCAAGTTATTACCTGGCCAGTGAAGTATGACTACAGGGTTAGAGGAGCAGGCAGGACTACTGGTACATTATAAGATGCAGGGGTTTGCCTGGTAAGGATATGAGACACTATATCCTCTACATAATTGGCTATAAATCCCTGAGTCTGTAGGGCTGGGGTAGGCTCAGGTAATGATCTTCGAGGAAGGAATGTGTTAAAGTCCTAAACTTTGGAGCATCCCCTAGGAGTAGCAGACTCCTAGACATTTGTAGGAAGTGAATGATACAATAGTTTTGGGTTAGTTATGGAGATAATAGCTAAGATGCTTCTTGGGAGAGGAGGAAGAGCCTATGGCTTCTTCATCTGCCTTTACTTTTCCTTCTATTCCTGTACATCTACTTCGAGCTTGAAAATTTTCTCTTCTAGAGTTTTCACTTCATCATTTTTTTTAGCTGCTGAGGATATAGAGGCTTCCTTCTGAGCTTCTAAGTGAACGATGTCTTCCTGTGCCTTTGTAAGCTAGGATTGCAGGAGGGTTAAGGTATCCCTTTCTACCTTGAGGTTCTATTTAAGCAGGTCAAGTTTAATCTGAAAGGCAGGAATTTGGGAGGCCTATTCATCTATCTCAAACCTCCTTTATTTGGCATGTAAAAACCTTTGCTAGGTGTTGAAGAGGTCTATTTCTAGCTGATACATATTCAAGCTATGGCCCGCATTGTTCTCTACTATCTGATCTGCATAGTGCTTCCATTCCTTTTAAATCTACTCAATCACATGGAGCAGGTATAAGGTGATGGTAGGGGGAAAGGATACTATTATATATTGGAGCTTTCACTTGAGCTTTAGATAGACTTTAATTGTGCAGTAGAGAATTATGGCAACATCATTTATTTGCTTTGGGAATGCAGCATCAAGGTCTTCTTTTACTGATTTAAAAATATCTTCACCCAAAAATTCGCTTCTATCAATGATGGCCTTGAGGGTTTAATTATATTCCTCAAGGATCGCTTCTGGCTAGGTCTTCACATAATCCAGTTCCTGTGGGTACAAGGTAATCTGATAGGTACCTACAGATGAAGCAGAATAGTGTGTAGCTTAACTAGGATAAGAGGGCCTGGCAATACTGTTTCCTGTAACCAGTGCCAAGGCAGTGGCTGCTTCAGTTATTTCGATAACTTAAGAAGCTATCTCGATAAGAATAAAGTGTGACAGGAGACTCATTGAGGATATAGACGCAGTTATAGGCAAAAGAAGCTTTACAAGAGGGTATTACTTAGTGAAATCAGATATCTCAACTGGTAAGTTATAACCACTTGTGTTTTCTACCTTTATTGAGGAGTTAAGAGTAGATAGAGAATTTATTAAAGAGAAAGCAAGATATATTTTTAAGGCTCAAAGATGGTACAAGACTTCTGATGACCACTCAAGAGAGTAAAGAATAAACAAAACACATCATTCATCTACGTCATCTTAAATACCCACTTATGACTTAGCAGCTATAGAGAAACTTTATAATTGAAATGAACCCTATAGAAACATTCCATTTTGATTCCCATATTCTTTTACTATTCCCTATAAGGATATCAGTTTCATGATCAGAGAATCAGAGAAAGGTTTAGTATGATCATTCAGGACTTTTAGAGCAGAGACCCCCTCAAGTCCTATCCTCCAACAATGTGACTTATCAGTATATCACAATAAGATCAAGGTAATGAATTTTGTCATCGATCATGTATATCCAATCTCATATATGTTGTGTTGTCAATGCCTTACCTTGCTTAGTCATAGCTCAGTAGCAACAACACTTATTATATGGTTCTATAGCTCATAGGGTTATCACGGGTTCTGATATACCTTCTATTTGACTTGGAACAGTGTCTGCACATGTCCTGGTACGTAGGTAGACCACTTAGTACAGTCATTTGTAACAATGCTACAAAACCTGAGAGCAACCAGAAATTCGTGGTATGGAATAAGGTGAGTGGGATTTGAATGCATAATATTGCACATTACTGTACAATAATACTAGGACAGCTATACCACTAGACCACCCTTGCATAATAATAAATAAGAGGATATTATCTTCCCCATATTCACTATTATAGGCATAGGATATTATACTCAGTTATGAGCATGGGATATAAGAAGAAAAAAGAGGACATGCTTCTCCCTTGGTTGACTATGTACAGGTAGGGTGTGTACACAAACTTAATTACAAAGACATAGCCATATACATAGGAGCAATCTTGATAAGCACTATTTAGGTAACCCTTCATACAGTACAGGAGAAAGAAGATGAAATTCACCTCCCTCAATCACTGATGTTACAGATAGGGTGTGGCACAAACTTAATTGCATATGATATAGTCATGATAACTCTACAGCAAACTTGCTATGCTCTGTCAGGGTTACCCTTTATATGGATAAGAAGAAAGAAGTAGATTTGATCTTCCCTTATATCACTAATGTACAGATGGGGCATTGTATAAACTTAATTGCATATGATATCTTTGCATAATACAGGAGTGAATTCACTAATTGCTGTCAGGGTAACCCTTTATATAACCACTAAGAAGAAAGAAGAGGATATTCTTCTCCCTTGGTTCACTATTATATGGGTAGGGCATATACATAAACTTAATTGCAAAGACATAGCCACATACATAGTAGGAATCTTGCTAAGCAATGTCAGGGTAACCCCTCATATAGAAGAAGAAAGAAGAGGATTTGATCTTCCCTTGGATCACTAATGTATAGACAGGGTATCACATAAACTTAATTGCATACAATATAGTTGAAAAATACAGTAGTGAATTTGCTGAGTGACATCAGGGTAACCATTCATACAGCAAAGAAGAAAGAAAATGATATCATCTTCCCTACATTCACCATCGTATGGATAGGACATTGCACTCAATTATGAACATATGATAAAGAAGAAAGAAGACGATATGTTTTCCCTTAGTTTACTATTATACAGGTGCAGGGTGTACATAAACTTAATTACAAAGACATAGCCACATATATAGGGGCAATCTCACTAAGCACTCTTAGGTTAACCCTTTATACAGCTATTAAGGTCATCAGTCAAATTCACTTACAAGGGCTGAACCAGTAATTACACAACCTTGCACAGTCAGGGAAAACTTACTTACACTACAAAACCCATGATCAACTAGAAATTTATGGTATGGAATTTAGTGAGTAGGATTTGAACCTACAACATACGAAGAAAGAAGAGGATAAGCTTCTCCCTTAGATCACTATTGTATAGGTATGGCATGTACACAAACTTAATTACAAAGACATACCTACATACATAGGAGCAATCTTGGTAAGCCATATCAGGTTAACCCTTCATACAGCAGAAGAAGCATATTTTGACTTCCTCTCAACCACTATCATAAGGATATAATATTGCACTAAATTAAGAGCATATGACTTAGTCACAGTATGTAGGAGTATTCTTGCTAAGTGCTATCATAGTAACCCTTTATACGTCCATCAAAGAAAGAAGCATATGAGGAGCTTCCCACAGTCACTATGATGCAGGTAGGCTGTACTGGCCAATTAAGGCCCTATGACATATCTACATAACTAGGAGCGAACTTCGCTAAGTGCTATCAGGGTAACCCTTCATATAGCCATTATGGTCATTAGTTACATTCACTTACAATAGGTACGACAATAGGCTAAACTCAATAAGTGAACCCAGGTTAAATCACTGATTACCATTCTCAGGAATATCTTATAGTCAGGGAAATTTACAGAAGGTATAAAACCTGAAACCAAATAGTAATTCGTGGTATGGAATGAGACGAGCGGGATTTAAACCTATGACATTATGCATTACTATATAACAACATTAGGACAGCTATACCACTTCACCATCCTTACCTCTGGAGAAGAAAAAAGAGGATATACTTCTCCCTCAGTTCACTATTGTATAGGTAGGGTATGTACACAAACTTAATTGCAAAGACATAGCTATATACATAGGATTGATCCTGCTAAGTACTATTAGGGTAACCCTTCATACAGCACTAAAGAAAGAATTGTATGTTAACTTCCCCTCGATCACTATTGTATAGGTGGGATGTCGCACTTAATTATGACCATATGACGTAGCCACATTTGGGGTAAGGATGGTCTAGTGATATGGCTGTCCTGGTGTCGTTGTGCAGTAATGTGCAATATCGTAGGTTCAAATCCCACTCATCCCTTTCCATACCACAAATTACCAGTTGGTCGTGGGTTTTGTAGCATAGGCAAGTTTTACCCAACTGTACAGGGTTGCCTAATTACTGGTTCAGTCCCTGTAAGCGAATGCGACCACTGACCATAATAGCCATATGAAGGGTTACCCTGACAGTGCTTAGCAAGATTGCTCCTGTATTATGCGACTATGTCATAAGCTCTTAATTGAGTGCGACGCCCCGTCCAGATATCAGTGAACCGAGGGCGGACAAGTAAGACCTAGCCACATTACATAGAGCATCCGGTATAACCGTCATTTGCTAAGTGCCATTAGGGTAACCCTTTATACAGCCTATAGAAGAAAGAAGAGAAATACATGACCATGTAGATTTCTCATTCCTTTATACCAATTGCTATGAGTATTACCTCCCTTCTAGAGCAGTCTCTATAAAATATATTTTGTCTATATATCCCTTTTTCTTTATGTCATTCAATATATATACCATTCTCATAACTTCTACTAGGCAGACAGCTTAATGTGAGTGATAATACCTAACCAAGTGACAATTCATAATTTATAATATGGAATTCTAAGAAGTAATAATTAAGAAAATACATGACCACAGTTTATCACATTAGTTTAGCTATGAATTGAAGTGAATAATTATCATCATCATATATTAGTTGAGCAGAGTATCATCACATGGTATAAAGTATTATCCTCTATACCATTCACTTTTTCTACCTCTTCTAGCTTATAATTAAGCCTTAAATATATAAATTTTATAAAAAAAAAAAAAAAAAAAAAAAAAAAA
>JABYPW010002482.1:0-11209 GCA_016880775.1 Phymatotrichopsis omnivora | reverse complement strand
AAACCCCCCCCCCCCCCCCTCCCCTCCAGAAACATAGAAACACCATAACCAAAGCGCCCGTTCTCCCGAGACTACTACCCTATGTTCCACGGTGCTTCGAATCCATACAAAATTTATCCGAAGTATCGTTGGAATAACAAATTATTTATTATATTGCAAAGTAACTTGGAGTCAGTCCTCAACCGGTCACAACTAGTCCGCAACTAAAACAATATCTGGAAAATAACAAGGGTGCTTTGGAGATGATCCATCGAATGGGTTTCGGCCCGCGGACGATTCGTATAATGCGGGGACGAGAGTAAACATTTGTAACACCTATGTATCATCTTCATCTATCTGGTTGTCTGGTTGCAGTTATGTACTAATACGGAGAGTTAGTCGGCTTACTTTAGGTGTAGTGACCCCGCCGAGTGATCTTCGATGATGCAGGTATGAGTTTGGTCGTCGTTCGGAGTCGATACTGCATGAACCTATTATAGCCTGAGCTTTTTTCCCCAGAGATTTTTTTTTTTTTTGTTTTGATATAGCGGCGAGAATTGTAAAAAAAAAATCCAATCACATTGAGGTCCAATGTGAGCATACGTCAAAAAAGTCTGTGTGTAAATATTAATGGTGAAAGAACGCCGGGAAGTTGCAAGATGCATATCAAGTTAATTTACTTCTCGTCTGTGTGCCTAAATTCCTACGTGATAGGGGAAATTTTTGTATTGTGTTTGTGCTAGTCTGAGGTCCGTTGCATTGCACCTTCTTATATCCTTCATAAATCCATGGTACCGTAAGCTATAAAAAAAAAAAAAAAGAAAATGCGTAAAATACACTACCGGGGAAGTCCTGTACCACATAACATGTATCCAGTATGCAGCGAGAGTTAGGTGTGGCTCGTTGTTTGCCGTCACGTATCGTACCTTTTTTGTATATATAGATTCGTTGTAGTAGTTGTAGCAGTAGTTGCACTTGTAGTTATATTAATCTTTATTTTTATTTCCTTTTTTAGTATAAGTTCAAAAGTGTGAGTTCAAAAAAGCACGCGTAAATTTCTGTTTCACACCAAACAATTTTTTCTGGAACCCGAGTCCATCCAATACAATCAACCTCCGAGTTACACAACCACCGAATCAACTTCTCGGCCCTCACCCCTTCCCAGTCGCTTTCCTCAACCCCGCATCCGATCTGCACTTCCCCTTCCCACTCCTTCTTAAGACCCCTACCACCCTTTCTACCCCTCCAACTTGCACCAGACTCAGCTCTCGCCAGCTCCCTCGTGCTCTCCTAGCCCTCGTACCTTCCTAGCCCTCGTACCCTCCGCAGCATCCTCCACAACCTCCTCTCCACTTCCCCAATACCTACCCTCCGGTAGCTTATACCCACGATCCCTTACTCCCGATTCTCAAAACCACAACCAGCCGCCCCAAAACTCAGCATCCCTCTCATCCAGCAACTGAAACCCCTCTTCGCGCTCCCTTACATCCCTCAAAAAACTTCTCCAGCGTCCGCCGCACCCCTACCAACCTTTATCCCAGCGCCCTCTGCGCCTCTAGCGTCTTCGCCAGCAGCCACTCAGGATCCTCGGTGGCCAGATCCGAAACGTCCGATAGTGGTATTACGGACGTGCGATGCGGAGCCGGTTGCACCGCAGCGTGAGGTTGGAGGTGTCGGCGCTGCTTGTGGACCATGCGGGCTTTGAACCCAGGGGGGGGGTTCTGAGGGAAGGCGGGTTGTAGGCGGGGAGGAGGGGGGAGGGCGGTTGGTGTCGGCGGGTATGGCGCGTGGTGGATGTCGACGGGTGCGCCGGTTATGTGGGGTATTTATTTGCGCTGGTGTTGGAAGACCGACGTGCGCTGGTACGGAGAGTCGGCGTGGTGGGGTTGGTGGGCGCGGAGTAGAAAGCGGCTGGAGCGGAGTTGAAACGGTGAGAGAGGATATCTGTAGGCCTACCGGTCATAGGGTTTGGGGGTGGCGTTGCGTACATTGCGGAGTGCGATGTGGGGGAACAGTCGTTCCGAAAGATGGTGTGTTGAAGAAGAAAAGTTTGATATACGTAGTGCGCAGGCGTGTGATGGAAAAGGTCAACGAGATGGTTTTTCTTCTTTGCGCGAGGAAGTATGGAATGGAAACGAGCAGCAAGGAAAAGAGAATGGGAGCTCAAGAACCGGTAAATTTATACTCCTCGTGGGACCCCTTCCAATGCATTGGGCTGAAGATCAATAGCTTCACACCGCGGTTGGCAAAGTCAACAGCTAAGGCAGCCTTCGAGGAATCTTCAATCGTGCCCGGTGAATTGCTGCAACACTATTGAACAATCCTGATGGCGCCCAACAATAGCCAGTCCTCCAAAGCCGGAAGTGTAGAAAATCGACCGTCAACGCTATTGAGAAAACGCACTACGGACTCGGTTGCTTCACCATTGATCACTCGGCCTGGAGACTCAGTCCGGTGACTCTTGTCCGCTCTCCCCTACACCCAACGCAACGGAGTCAATACTTTGTCCCAGCATAACGAACTACCACTCCGAAACAATGCATACTTGCAGCCATTACTATAACCATTGCCGCGCCGCCGGCGATCGCTCGTTCCCATCCGTCCTTTTTTGCGCACCCTTGGCAGAAGTCCCCAAGCCTTCGCAAATCGACACCCAATAAGCCGTCACAACGAACCTATTTTCATTAAAACGGAGGCGATGAGCGAAAGTTCATTAGAAAATCATAATGGCCACAAACTTACATCCACAACTAACCGCAAATCTCACTTCAGTTCTCAACAGTTAACTCTACTTACTAGTACTGTATAGACCGCTTTCAAAACTCGTCCCCTCACTTCCAGCTTCTTCAGAACCAAAATCATAATGTCTTGAACCACCCCTTTGGCTACCTCGGGCCCCAAGAAGAGAAAAAAAATAAAAAAATAAAAATAAAAATAAAAATAAAAAATAAAAATAAAAAAATAAAAATAAAACCACCATCCTCTCCATGGTAAGCCACAAAGGCTCAAAACAATTTGTGTTAGGGGTTAAAATTTTACAGCTAGTATAAGAAATTCAAACAACCTATCACATGCCTCTAATAATATCTTATCCTACAGCACTCACAAACACAAACACTATCATAACGCCACTTCTAAATAATAATAGTAATAAAAATTCGCCACTCAACACCCCGCCGGCACCCTCTCTCCCCTCGTTCCAAACGCCCCTAGTAACCATCGATCATTCCGCCTCCACCTCGACCTTCTCAGCTTCATCGATAGAAACCCTACTCTCCTTCTCCTTCTTCCTCCCCCAAATTCCCAGCCCCTCCCTCTTAACCGGATTAACCACCTCCGCTTTCCCCTCGCCCTCGCCCTCCTCCCTCTCCTTGTCCTTGTCCTTGTCCTTATCCTTCTTCTCTTTCTCAGGCCGCTTCCTTCCTATCGTTCCAAAAAATCCACTCTGACTGCTCTTTAGCCACGGACTCGATTCCTTTACCAGAGGAGTAGGGGGTTCCCCATCCACACATTCATCTTCCGATGGCGCAGAATTATACACATTCTCCTTCTTTCTCCCAAAGAACCCGCCCTTTTCCTTCCATGGCAGTGGGCTCGAGGCAATAACGCTTCCCTCCGGGGTCTCCCCACTGGTCAGAGCATCCTCGAGATCCGATGTGGTGTCACCTTTCTTGTTGCCCCGACCAAAGAACCCGCCGTCCTTCTTCCACGAAATATTGAATTTGCTGGCACTGCTCTTGCGACTCAAAGCGCTGAAGCGCGAGAGAAGGCCTCCCCCCGTCGGAGGACTTTCGAATGACATTCCGGAGCCGGTACCGGTCGTGGAAGTGTGCGAAATGTCGGTGTTTATGGACATGGTGTCTTTGGATTTGTTGCGGTGGTGGCTGAGGCTTTCTTCGCTGCGGAAGGAGGAGGTTTCGAACGTTGGCGCTGCGGGATTCAAACGCGGTGTAGAGGGCTTATAGGTTTGGGAAGCATAGAACCCGCTCCCTAGTTGGTTGGGAAGCAACGATAGCGACGCTGTCGAAGCGTTTGCGTTCGGTGAAATCGGTCGCGAAACAGGTCGGCTTTGGGTGAAGTCCGACCAGTTTGTACCCAAAAGGCTCACCCGATTTCGCGGAATCTCCATTTGCTCCGAAGTTGGCCACCCGAACGCGGAAACATTCGAGGATGGCGCAGGTAGCTGGTTGTCGAAGGATGCGATTGAAGATGGTCTGGGGGACATCGGGGGATCAAATAATTTTCCGGGCTCGATGGGATCGAAACTTGGATTGAAGGGGTTGAAATTATACCTCCTGCTCGAATCGCTGTTGGTCCTTTCCAACGGCTTTTGCACTCGTCTTGCCAGAATCTCGGGGGTGCTGGCCCAACTTCCGTAGGACCCGCTTCGTCTTCTAGTGCCGATAGGGTCGAGTCCTGGCGGATCGGAATTCTTGGGGAATGACTGGGATTCGCTGGTCTTCAGAGATCCGAGGAGAGGCCCGTCCAGCGAATATGTTTTACGCGGCCGATTGAACGAGTTGGGGAATAACTTGACGAATCGTCGGCTGCCAGATTGGTGTTCTTCTGCGGGTGGAGGATATTGCCTAAGGCTGGCTATGGACGATATGCTAGGTGGACGGTCAGACTCGCCATTGGTGCGATCGCCAGAGGATAGATGCGGGTATAGCGGCGTGTGTTGAAAACTACCTCTTGGAGAGGGAACGTGAGAAGTTGAAACGGAGCCAGAAGACATTGGCGATTGCGGTGCCATGAAGCCCAGGGCATCGATGGCTGTGGCACGGAGGGGGATATCTTCTGCACGCGGCAAGGATCCTTCAGGGCTGGGAGGAGAATCTTCGAATGCAAAGAGATTGGAAGGGAGCAGCGAATTTGCGGTTGGACTCATTGGCGGCGCCCCATTGAGCTTATCAAGGTCTGCGCTCGAAGGTCCAATATCATTATTGCCAGGGATATCCTGCGGACCGCTGGCGGTGCCATTGGCAATGTTAAAAAACGGGTTCGGAGGTATGCTATTGAAGTTTGGGCTGATCTGCTGCGCTTGAATGTTATTGAACGCTGTAGCGTCCGCAAACCTGGGGTCCGGACCGGGGAAAGGATTCATGGTCGAAGACACGGTATGCGTGCGAGATTTGCGATTCCTATTGCGACGTTGCTTGTTTTTCTTGTGGGGCACGCCAGCGTCTCCGGCACCGCTGCCTCGGCGACTTGAACAGTTTCGAAGGGCTTCATCGGATTTTACAAAATCAACTTCCGCCTATAAGTGGCTGTCAATTATGTACTTCCAGGACATAAAAACGGGCAAACAAAAAAAAAAATTAAAAATGAAAAATCACTAACCGCCTGGTAGGCATTGTAAATCTCAACGTAACGCATTTCCAGTGTTCTTTGCCGATGCTTCCACGCCCGTTCCTTTTCTTCGTCCTCTCGCATTCTCTTACCCTCAGCGTCGTCTTGCAGTTTCCATGTATCCCTTTGCGCTTCGTGCGCCTTGATGGCGGTAACCAAAGACTTAATCTCTTCTTCCATCTCCGTTATATTGTTCTGCGTTTCTTTTATTTCCTCGCTCAGGTTTCGCTCCGTGTTCTGAGCGTGTTCTTTCGATTCCTCCGCTTTTTTAGCCAATTCGTCAACTTTTACCAGCGCAGCCATCCGTTCCTCGTCCCACCGTCGAGAATCCTCCTGCATCCTCTTGATTTCATCTTCCTTAGCACGAAGCGCTTTCTCCGTCTTGATTTTCAAGGCCTCCGCTACACGTTTACCCTCCTCCAGAGCCCTTGTCTCGGCACGCAATTTCTGCCGACCGGAGTCCTCTTCATTTTTCTTCTCCTTTAGTGAGTCCAGTTCGGTGCGAAGCACGGATTCCGATGTCTTGAATTCTTCCTCCGTGTGCGCTAATTGTGCCTCCGCGTCGTCTATGTCGCGCCTGACGGCTTCCAAATCGGCGGTAAGGGACTCCACAGTGTGACAGTCCTCGGGTCTAGGCGATGCCGCGGGATTTTGTTGCTCTAGCGTAGCTGGTGAGCTTCTTCGATCCTTTGCTGTGCGTCGGGGGTTGTGATTGTGATGGTGGTGATGGGCACTGTGCGTTTGCGGGGAAGGAGGCTCTAGGATTGGTGTGTGGGGGTGTATCGACGGCGAATCATCTGACGAGTCGCCTTTCGGATTGAAAACCCCAGCGTTGTCATTGGAGACTTGCGATTTGCGCCGTGTGCGGAGCCTAATCAATTGACCCGGAGCTTGGAAGTTGTGCGAATTTGCAGCAATCACTCGGACGTTGTAAAGATGATCTGGATTGAGACCAGTAACAGTCACGCTGGTTTCTCCCCGCTTTTCGCTTTCGCCAACTGTCCCAAAGGAAGAATTAATAAACCAATTCGCCGCGAGCGGCAGCCAGAGAAATTCTAACCGTTTATGCCGTTTATCTGAATTATGTGCTTCGCTACACTTCCCGCTCGCTCGGGGAGCGACCAATGCAGTGTTATTGTATCGGCAGCTATGCCGTGAAGCGACACTCGTGGGGGTGCAGGAAGATCAAGACCCAACAACTTCACGAGCGTCGGAATTGGGATGTTGAGCAGCGTCGAGGCTCGGTAGCACATCCTGCCCACAGCTCACCGTTAGGATCATCCATTTTCTGGGGTTCGTTGAGCTGGCCAAAGCTGGGGGGAAGGGAGGGGAAAGATTAAAAGCTCACCAAGCCAGAGCGATGATTGTGGCAACCACAACGACCACCATGACTGCAATGTCTGTCCGCCCGGCCTGAGCAAAATAAATAAGTAAATAAACAAATAAAAATAAAAAAACTGATATTCGCCCGATAAAGGCCTAGGGAGGGGAGGGGAGGGGCAGGTCGTGACTCGTGCGAGGCGTGTGAGCGTGGTCTGAGGTGGAAGGTTTGTTCCTTTGCGGGAAGCGAGACGCCCACTAGCCGACAGAGAGAAGTACTTTTACAGCACATATCCTCGCAGAGGAGGCTCGGCCAAAGGTGCGGAGGTTTGCGCTGGGTGCAAGCGCTGAGTAAGCGCGGTGCTTAGTAAGGGGTCACGTTGCTCCTCTCGGCGTTTGTACTTTTTTTTTCTTGCAGTTTTCGAGGGATGAAACTAAGGTAAAGCACTTGGGGGCGGAGGGTGGTTGGTTGAGGTTGGGGGGTTCCGGGCCTGCACAATCCCTGGTCTCAGAAACGAGAGCAGGCAGCAGACCCCTTCCAATAATAGAATTGTCAATGGGCATTCGTCATATGCAGCGGTGCTGGGGGATTCAGAGGGTAGAGGCTCTTTGGGCGAGCTACCCAACAATCGTGCAGAGAACAATCTCGACACATCTCCTTTTTTTTTTTTTTTTTTTTTTTTTTTTTTTTTTTTTTTAATTTCCTGTGTCGGTGCGGTGCGAGCGTGAGCAAGGAGCGAGATGTACTAGTACAGCGAATTTGGCCGTTTCTGCGTAAGCATTATGGGGACGAGTAGAGCACTGGGCACACGAGACGTCTCGGCGGAGCAGAGTAGAGCAGAGTGCTGTACATGTACATGTACACAGTGGCAGTATCTAGTCACACATGCGATACACGAGCATGGCCGTTGCGAATTGCGGGCATTTGATATCGTGGGGAGAGGCAGCGTTGAATCTTGATCGCTCCGGGGGGGGAAGAGGCTGGGCTGTCACGAGCCAGGGGCATGGATTCGCTCGGCTTCCGAAGGTGTTCTGGGGGCCCTCAACAGATTCACACAAACATATCCAGCGAGCCACCACCCAACCGCAGCCCGCAGCCTGTGCATTCAACATACATACAGTACTTACTTATATCATACTTTACTTTCTTTACTCTACACACACACACACACACACACACACACACATACTTACATCCATTTATACATACGGGAGGTGCTGGGCAGAGGCTGACTCCCGGCTACATGTGTTAGCGCGGCACGCAACAGGAGCAGCGTCGAAGGGAATGGGACGAGGCAAATATAAACCTACCTACCCCCCCCCCTCCCTCATCCCATCTCTTCCTCCTTCATCACTCATTGTCTGTCTGCACCACCGCACCGCTTCGTAAATTTTCAAAGAAACCTTCACTCGCTCAGCAAACCTTAACATCAATTCCTGCTTTACGAAGTAGTAATCCAGCACTCGCTATCGAAATGAAGTCCTTCGCTGCCATCGTTTTCGGCTTCGTAGCTGCCGCCGTGGTCTCGGCCCAGACTCCTAACCTCAGCGACCTCCCTACCTGCGCCGTAAGTTTATCGTGGTATAACTCGCATCTCAATCAATGCTAACATAAACCAGATCACTTGCGCGACCCAAGCCTTGACCACAGCTGATAACGGCGACTGTGGCGATAACGACTACGCCTGTATCTGCAACGACAGAAGCTTCATTAGCGGCATCTCCCAGTGTGTCGAGGGCGCCTGCAACGAGGAGGAACAGCAGCGTTAGTTACCCTTCATCCCACTTCATATCTTATTCCCTCACTCACCCTTCAATCCTTCCGTCACTCCCCAATTACATCAATCATCAATTAAACTAACGCCCTATCAGAGATTCTCCAATTCGCCACCACCTTCTGCTCCGGTGTCGGCGTCACAATCCCTACCGACGCCATTCCCTCTTCTACCACCCCTTCGGCCACCGGCTCCGCCACCACTCCTGTCATCAGCACCACTGGATCTCCGTCTGGAAATGGAACTGGAAACGGCACTATTCCGTCCGCCACTCCCAGCATCGTGCCGTCCCCTAACTCTGGTTCTGTGCTCTCGGTCTCAGGGTTCGTGCTTAGTGCTGCGTTCGCTGCGTTGGTTCTCTTGTAATGGGATTGTGTGGTGATAATTGATAATGTCTTTTCCTTTCAATGGGGTTGATGGGTTGTGGATTGTGCTGGCGGTAGATGTAATCTATACATGCATGCATGCAGAGTCTGCATTAAAAGGCTTTTACGTTAATTAATTTTTTTCTTGTTCGTTCTTAATTTTGCGCTTTTGGTGACAATGTGGCATGAACGCGGGGCTATTTCGCACGACTTTGGGCCAGACATTTTCGCAGTGCGAAATGGATTTGATGGTAGGGAAAATTGGAAGGATCAGAGGAGGAAGTAAAACCATACATATTCAGTTCGCATTCTACTTCAACGATCTGTGAATGGTACATGCTGCTGTGCGATAGTTGCGCTCATTGCTGGAGATATCTGCACCAGGCACCGGATCGCCTTCAAGTTTGATCTACACGGCATCCCATCTTTCACCCGCACTTGCATTTTCCTCCCAGCCCTACATAGACCCATCCGCCCTTTCCCCTTCTCCTCCTTCTCCTTCCCGTGCGGATCCTCGCTCCCACAATTACAATTATGTGCGAATCCTTCCTCCTCAACCCTATTGCACCCTGTGAATTCTCTACATGTATGTATGTCCCACCCGTTCCGCGGCTACGCCGTTTCGAAATGTTTCAAACCGCCATTTTTAGACACGAGTGTTCTTAAAACTTCCCCACAATGGAATAGAATCCAATCCAATAAACCTATCCAAGCCAACGAAATTTCTTCCAGCGGCACGTATACATATGTATATGTACTCATTATACATCGTGATTGACTCGATGGCAGATGGGAAGGGCCATAAGGGAGCCGTATTGAAGATTTTTTCCTCTCTCCTTTTACCGAATCACTCCAGAGCCACCAAGTATTGGGATTCCCTCTGCTAACCAACATCGATCAAAAAAAAAAAAAAAAAAAATAAAAATAAAAGGGAGCTTTGCGGAAAGCTCTTCACCAAGCATATCACCTCTTCACAAATGCATTTGTCAATCTTTCACCGAGATGTTATTAATCCGGCAGTACTATTTTCTACCCGAGATCGTTCGCAACAGGCCCGGGAACATTGTTTCGTATCTTTGGCTCTGATTTCCCAATAAACGCGTATTTATATCTTGAATTGTAATCATGAAGAAGACCATATATATGTCAGAGGGGAAACTGCTTACAATTGTACAAAGAGAAGAAAAGGAGGGGTCAGCCGAGGTTCTGGATCATCACTGGGTTTATGCTGGGTCGACTAAGCAGGCCGCAACGTCCAAACGGCTAAAATTACCGGCAACCTTTGCCAATTCATTTGTAAGTAGTTGAGATTATTCCTTGTACGGTTTCTGAACACACTGCGAAGGAGCACCGTCGCAAGACCTTGCAAGCCCGTGAAACGCAAAGTGCTAGCTGCACCGTGCAATTCTTCTTTACTAGCATAGGTGAATTTAATTTCATATTTTGACTCGCCGTATATCTAAATTCTAGCGAGAAAACCGAGCTACATAGCTTTTGAGCCGACCGTGCTTACAAATCATGTGTTATCACTCGATACCTTGGCAAGCATGTTTCTTCCTCGTCAGGAATAGGATTTTGCCCCAAATGCTGCTTTGTTTGTTCGTTTTACTCTCGGGAAATCGGGCGAATGCTGTGATGGAGTGTGATTGAGCTATGATAGCATGTACTACATACCCGACTTCCCCTTAAAATATAGAGTCGGCCTTGTCCTCCCACACAGAGGTATGGGAAAATATTTCGGCAGCACGTAAACCATATTTCCGCACCGTAAAATTATTTCTTTATTCACATATGCGGAAAGAAGTATGCAGATTCTTTGAATTTCCATTTTTTTCCATATGCGGCTAATACGTTTTGGAAACTGTTTGCGGAGTTAATGCAGCCTTCCGACGTTGAAGACCCGCTCTCCGGTAGATATGCATGTTTGCTAGACTATGCGCAAATGACTTCTACCACCGGATATTTTTTTATGCTATTAGCTATTCTATTGCTTCTCTATTTCTATTAATCTCTGGTTCCTTATCAAGGAGGCTTCCCTATGGACCCGGCCTTAATTTCCATTGAAGTCTTTGACGGCAGCTTGTGGTTTCAACCTCAGAACAACAATCCATCAGAAGTGCTTTGTTCGGAGATTTGGAACACCTATCAGCCGTAGAAAACTCTTATGGGGGTTTGATCGGGTTTGTAAGGTTTGTAACCACATATGATCACTCGACAATTTTTCTGATTATATCGTGAGGCTGGTTTTCTGTTAGGGGTTTTTTGCATAATGGCGTGTGTATCGGAGCTGGGTTAGATGGGGCGTCTTGGCGGGCCAGACCTCTGCTATCCTTTATGCAACGATTCAAGAAAACCGCGAGATATTTTCACCGTTGCTTTTTTTTTTTTTTTTTTTTTTTTTTTTTTTTTTTTTTTTTGTTT
>JABYPW010002481.1:0-11211 GCA_016880775.1 Phymatotrichopsis omnivora | reverse complement strand
CTTCGCACCACTCTTCGACTCTCTGATTCTAGGCGATTCAGGGATATAACAGAAGGAGAGCCCCAGGAGGTCTCTGCAAAGCGGCGTAAAGTTCGAAAGATTGCTGCCGCAAAGCACAATTTGCGTTCAAAGCAAATAAATTCATTAGACAAGGTAAAGCATGATTTAGAACAGTAATATAAGGTTAAAGCTTCACTGAATGTGGACGTTGGTGGTGACGGGCCCGGGTATCGGAATATAGCCAAAGGAAAGGGAAATGTTCCGAGGTAAAGGAGATCAATTCAGCTAAACAGAGTATTGTTAAAATTTATAAAATCCCACCGCTTGTGACTTTTTTTTTCCCCCCCCAACTAGCTGTCACTTTGTGTATTTTTTGTATTATCTTTTGTATATTTTTTGTTGCCATGTTTGCGTTTTGAAATTTTAGTGTGTGCTTTTCTTCGTTGTTGTACTTGCTTCAACAATCATCACAAGCAGCACCTCACGCATACAATCCGAGGCTTCATTTGTTATTTTCTCGCTTTCGTTTACATTTTGCTTCGGAGTATTCTGCTGTGATTATGTGTCGCCGGTTTATTCAACCTTCACGTTTGCTATGTTCTAGTTTGAACTTTAAATCAACTCACCTTCGTTGGTAGTAGGAATGGCTATTAAAATCCGATCATTGAATAGGTGGGTTTCTGCGATGAGATTATTAAAATTATGTCCTAAAACATCTTTTTAAATATTTTATTATTCTCACTTTGAAGCATTTTTTCCCTTTATTTTCTCTTTTATGCAGAGTAAACCTTCAGGTTTCTTTACATTTTGGACTTCTCTCTTTATTTTTGTTATTCCCATCAATCCGCGTCAACTTTGATCTATTTTTACCGCATTCAAAAGGGATTTTTTTAGGTACATCAAAAGGAATCAGAAGAAAGAAAAAAAAAGATTTTTTCCTTTTAAATTTCTTATTTTCTTACTCCATAGAGTGCATAGTATTTGTGACGTTCGAGCAAGTTGAATCTCCAGTCGCAGTGGGTTGGGACAGAATCGGAATATAATTGGTCAATTCCTACCCTTCCGTATTACTAAGCCTCCGCCAGACGTTTCAGGCAGACGGTGAAACTATAAGAAACAAAGAGTTGATTGCATACACTTTATGCCCACATCGTTGAATGCGTCGTGGGCCTATGGTACCGTGAAATGGAGTTTGTTGGGCGCTCGCGGAGGAAAATGCGCGTGCGTGGGCCATGGGGGCGGCTTAATAGATCGTCCATCGCAGCGGAGACTTCAACGGTAGGCTGCGTTTGGATGACTCAGCCGCAGCACGTGGATTGACGTTAGCGAGCGAATCGGTCGGGTAGTTTAACGTTACTTTTCGACAACTCCAGTGATGTAATATGAACACGTATATAGATAGGACCGCGGGTAGGGTTGGGCCTAATTTGTCATTTGTCTTGCTATGTAATTCAGTCATGAGGGCATCGAAATAAAAATCACTCGAGGCTCTGCATGTTCGTTAAAGCAGTGAGCATGTGCAAGTGCATATACATGTGCAACCACAAGTACTAAGTACAGGTGGAGCGCTCGCGCTGGGGAAGTGTTTCCATCGCATGACTTCGTGCGACTTCTCTTCCAAACCTGGTGGTTGGGGGAGGGAAAAATAACTTCAATGGATAGCTTTTTAGCGTATATGTGTCTTTAATATATTTCCAATTCTCTGCAGCTAGTTCCTTATTCTCAAATTTGGCTATTTATCGTCTGGTTCATAAAGGGTAAAGGTGATTTACGAAGAAATAAATGTGACCACAGCTCGCGCAAATCACGTGATGGAAACATTTCTCACAATGCGAGGACATGTACTCGTACATATATGCATGACTAACCTGAAAACACCGGGTCAAAATTGAGAGATAACTAGTGGTATCTAGTACATGTACATGTATGTTAAGTTATTTAAATTGAATGCGCAAAGAATAAAGAAACGTTGTACGAGTAGAGTTTCGGAGGACAGGAGAAGTGTGGGATTTCGAATGTAAGACAATAAAATTGGTAAGACATGACTCTAGTCAGCAATTTGATATAGGTGGGTTTGAGGCCCTGTGCCAAGGCGAGCCTCGCTACCGTGCCAGCTAATATCAGGCGGGCTTCCTGAGTATAAGCGAACCAATCAAAGAAAGACGTGTTTCCTCAGGAAGCTACAGGCTATGCCGTATTGGAGCAACAAGTCGTTAGGTTTGCTATTCCTCTGCAGCCGATAGGACCTTAACCAAGTAACCATCCACATCCAGACTCAACCAACTGTAGAAAACGAAACATTGTTCAGGTATGCGTCATACAGGATCTCTGATTTTATTGTCAATCTATATTTAGGGTGACGTTGAATCAAATCCAGTAATAAATTTTTGTTTCGATTTCATCCTTTTATTGCGGTACAGTTAGTACGATTCTGAAAGTAAAAGGGCACCGTGTTAGTAAGAAGGTACTCTTTAACAAGAAGGTTTCATGAATGACCCCAAATATCAATGTTCTTCATTAAGGATGTCTTATATTCCAGTTGCTGTTGCTACGGCTCGCGTCTTACATCGAAGTTTGGTCTTAATACCTCCGGAAAATGTTGCCGTGTAACTGATTTTATGTACATGTACTGTTATAGACGTAAATGTCCGGATGCTTAGTCAGCAGAACTTTGCGGTCGCTTCGCGACGACTCCACTTCGAACTTATCCACTTCGAACTTACCCACTTTCGTGTAAATTTGTAAATCGTGAAAATTTTATCTACAATGTTTTTTAAAAAAAATTTACGATCCCTCCATCTCAAAACAAAACAAAAAAAAGCTTTGAACCCAAAGCCGAACCCGAACCTAAATGCAAATCCAAACCGAAACCCAAAACATAGCACCGAGAAACCACACTAGCTAAACATGGTACGGTGATTACGCTCTAAAGTGAAGGATATTCCATCTCAAAAATCGCCGCGAAACTCTGAACTCCAAAATCCACCTCTTCTGATATATGTGCCCGAGACCAAGACTGCCATCCTTGTGAAAGTAAAATCCCATACACTGTGAACGCCCCCGTCCGGCCGCCCAGAAAAGGTTGGCGATAGGTTGAAGGGATACCTAGTCCACCTAGCTTGGATGCAACGGCTTAGCTAGTAATTCCTAGCCCTTCTCCTAGAAAAATACTGCAGCCTTTACTCGAGTATAACCTTCCTGCACCGTTGCCTCCGAGCTAGGTGGGCTAGGCATCTCTACTCCCTAGCAGTAACCCCTTCTGGGTGGCCGGACGCGGGGCATTCGCAGTGTATGGGATTTTACTTTCAAGAGGAAGGAAGTCTTGGTCTCGGGCACATACTGTATATCGGAATAGGTGGATTTTGGAATTCCGGTTTTCTCCGCTATTTTTGCGAGGTAATATCCTTCACCTCGGAATGTAATCACCGTACTATGTTCAGCTACTGTGGCTTCTCAGCGCTTTGTTTTGGGTTTGGGTTTAGATTTGTCTTTAAGTTTAAGTTCAGCTTTAGACTCAAGGTTTATTTTTTTTTATTTTTTTTCAGATGCAGGTATTGTAAAAATTGTTTTAAAACGTTGTAGATAATTTTCACAGTTTACAAATTTACAGGAAAGCGGGGAAGTACGAAGTGAAGTCGTTGCGAAGTGACCGCAAAGCGCTGCTGACTAAGCATCCGGACACTTACGTCTATAACTGTACATGTACTTATATCTCATTCTTTCACTGTAGCTATAGATTGCACATGCAGCCAGATGTGGCACTGTAGCCCACCGCGTATTTAATTCTCGTAACTCACGAGCTCCTCGGGGGCCCCCCTCAAGCGAATACCTTTACGTCATTATCCGCAAAGTTGCTAACTTGTGGGAATCCCTAGTAACTGCATATAGTCTAACGGGCAGTTCAGAAAGTTTCTACCAACTCCCTTAGCTATATCTTATTCTCGCTTCAAAAAAAACTATTGTCTCTTTTTCTGAATCTACCTCCCAAGTGGGGTAAAAATTCGAGTGCATTTAGGCCAATATAAAATACCGGTATGTGACTGCCAACTAGAGATATACTATGCAAGCTTAATTTTAGTCATAACACTGGCGCCGTTACATTCTTTACATTAGCCTATGGCCAATTTTTTTTTTTTTTTTTTTTTTTAGATTTCCGTTTTAAAGCCGAAACTGCGCAAGTGAACATGCGACCAATGTATATTTTTCTAAATTCGTTCGGCAGTTTAATCGTGACTCACTGCGTCGGCGAAAAATGCGTTCATTGTTGCTTTTGCGTGCGCGTGCGCAGGAGCTTCCTGGAGACAGCCTCGTTTCAGGCTACATGTAACCACGCCATCGGTATTGATGCCTGTTAAATGACGCTTAAAACACGGCAGAGGCAGGTGCAACGCTAAGAAGGGCTGTTTGGTGGGGTGCGTGTGCAGAATAACATTTATTCAAAATAATCTCACTGTTGAAATGCACTTTTCCATCCATATAATAACCATATCTATTCGGAGCTGTTGATTGCACACGTACCTATGCACATGCGTGCAGCAGACACCCGATAACACTAAAATCAATAATACCTGGTGTTTAGCAGAGTCTGCGCATCCACGGAGAGTACTATTTTCGGGACCTGGTACATCGTCGCAAATTCCATCGTGCACGATGCTTATCAGATATTCGAACCCTTTTCACCTGGTAAGACGTCCGGTTAACGGAACACCTCGATTTATATCAAGTTGCGCAACGATTTGGATTAATTTAGCGACGTTCTGAATTGGAGTCTAGTCTGGGATAGCACTCCAAAGCGAAACGGCAGAAGATAGTTCGAGATATAGCTTGGCAGGTAGGTCACGCTACCAACACACATACAACCCAACCTCACTCTCTAAATCGGGTATCTACAGTAACTGCGTCTTTCATATTTCTGTTAATTCGCTGCTCAAAAAACCCAGAAAAGTCTTTGGCGTGCCACCGCCTTCGAAACCTGTGTAATCGGATTCCCGTTTCGTTGCACCGTATCACTATACTAATTCGAGGCGTAGAAAAGGTCAGCTGTTGGTTTATCTACACTTTATTCGGTGTTGTTAATGTATGTACAATTGTATGTACATGTACATCTACATATACCGTAGTCCCTGCCTCTATCGCATTTAGATAAAATTCCATCCCAACCACCAGAGAATTTATACTAAAAGAAAAACTCGCCGATAAAGGCCTAAACAAAGAAATTCTCCACCAGCCATTGGAAATTGAGACAAATCCTATGCGCAAGGTGAAGAGTAAGTGAAAATACAAGAAGAAAATTTAAACATGAACAGAAGTAATTCGCAATACAAGCAGCATAACAGCGTAGACGTAACGATGAGCATAATATCGAAAATAAATACAAACGATAGACGTGAGATAACGTTGATGAAACTCTTGGTAAACTCCTTCATAGCGGTACATTGCTTAACCTTTAAGGCTCCCAACATAATCACGGTAAATCAGAGCAGTGAAAAGCAATCGAAAAGATTTCTTTTTCGAAAAGATCAGATGAAATGGGATGAGATGAGATTGAAAAAAGAAAAAGAAAAAGAAAAAAAGAAAGAAAGAAAAAAGAGATAAAAAATAAAAATAAATGAAAGGGAGGATCTGACTCGTAAGATGTAGAACTCGGGGGGGGGCTCCATCGCAGTCGTGTTCTCCAAATTGAAGAGGCCCAAAACCAATGCACGATAGAGGAGTGTTCAGCCCAATGAAACATCTAGTCTCTTGCTCTTGGAATCATGTCACCATGAACTAATCGGCGGTGTTGTTCCATGTTATCCTTTCGGCGAAAGCTGTTCCGGTTACGACCGCAATCCTCATGAGGACAGAAAAACTCCCTTTTGTCCACCTGACGTCTGTTGCGTTGGGCAATGTTTCTGCGATTGTTCCGAGCACGGCGGCGATCTGCTTCTTGTGTTCTCGCTGGTCTTATTTCTGTTGGTCGTACTTCTACTCGTCCCACCCCTGGCCCTCCTATGTCCACCTGCCGTATTTCATCAGGGCGTACTTCTGCTGGCCGTATTACCGTTCGCCGTACTCCAACTGGTCGCACTCCTGTCGGCCGTACGTCCACCCGCCGTACTTCCACTCGCCGTGTTTCGGCTAGTCGTATTCCGATTGACCCCATTTCCACTTGTCGTTGTTCAGAATGCCGTAGTTCCACTTGCCCTATTCCAGGTCGCTGTATTCCCGCTTGCAACATTCCAGTTCGTTGTATCCCAACTCGTGTTGCTGTTGACCGTATTTCCTCATGACGCACTCCACCAGGACGGACCCCAGCAGGCCATGGTCCTGTTGGACATATTCCAACAGACCGTACTTCCTGTGGGCGTATTCGTATTATTCCCGGTTGAACCTCGAATGGCTGAAATTCTTTGCCGTAGGTAGCAAACATGATCGTGCCTTGCGGGGGTATGGTGGCGTGTGCAGCTGCCGGCCGTACCTCCAGATATGCTGGGTTGACAGGTGGAAAAAAGAGGCAGAATCGAAAATGCTCGGTGAGGTCGTAGCGGGCATCAAGCATCTTGCCACACCCATTTAGGCAAGGGTATTTAAAGTAGGCAGACATAGGTAGCACCGTTTGTGTATAATAGTCGAACCTCTCTATCTGAATATGCTCGGGGCGGGCAGAATTGTGTTGGGGTTGGCAGGGGTGTCTTGGGTGTGTCATTTTCCATACAAACTGGCGGCTGGGGTAGGCGCATCCTATTTATTATACATGAATTGCTACCCAATTAGAAGGTTACTAGCAGAGGGATTACCTGTACGTGTGGCTGTAGGGCAATGGTGGGTAAAACATTACCTAGTGAAGTGTTGCTAACGGTGGTTAGCAAGGGTAAAGGAGGGGTCGAGTCGGTCACACACTCTTTGCTCTGTGGTTAAAGGAAAGCGTCATGGGTGGCTGCTGCGGGTATGGCGTTCGTGGGCCTCTCATTGGATTAAAGGTGGGGATGGAAAATGGACTCCGCAGTCATCGCGATCGCCAGACAGCAGACAGTCCGTCGCCAGAACGCACGTTCCGCCTTTCATGCTCCATCGGTAATTTTTTTTTTTTTTTTCTATGTTCCGGGTGCGGCAAGCCAATTGCAAATTCCGGGGAGAAACAGCGATTGTCCAACCCTTGTGCAGAAAACATTAGTGAACAACCGTCGATTGAACAACGTCGTCTGTTACCGATGCAAGGGGAGAAGAACAAAAAGAAAAAGAAAAAAAACGGGCGTAGGTGAGAAAAAAAAATACACACCTATAGCTAGAATAATTGGACCAGGCTGAAAAATGTACAGACAAGGCTGAAAAGTAAACGCAAGCTGAAAATAGTAATGTCAGTATAGTAAATAACCCCCTAACAGAATAATGAGGAAACAAGTTCACTGACATGAGAAATGTTCGTAAAATGAACTATCAGCAATTCGAGAGCGCTGGTATAGTTTGGGGAGGACGGTGGGCGGATGGGTCTTCTTAAGCCAACTTCTCCGGTCGTCTTTGCTACGTGTCAACTGATGATTTCTCGGGAGGCTTCCTGAGCGCATGCATGTGGAAGGCAAGGTTGGAAAAAGAAATTTCCGTTCCCTCAGGAAGCCTACAGTGCTGGAAAAATTGGATCGTGACCAATTATATCATGTATTGGTGTTATACAAATATCCATTTGAGGCACAATTTCGCATTAGAATGATATGCAAATAACCCGAATAGAAATACTAAAAGCCTGCGCGTGCCCAGTGCTCCACATATATATATAAACAAGGATAAGAAGGTGGGTTCCTCGGCCTTGGCTAATATTGGAAAGGCAACACGCATCATGCAAGCCAAATATCAAACAATTGGCCATGAATGTGTTTCGTTCGTTCAGGATTTATATTCTGGCCCTCCTACGCGCCTTTAGACCTTATTCGGAAATAAATCTACATCTGCATGCTCAGAAAGCTACCATTCCAATTTTTCGTCGGATAAAGCTATCAAATGATAGTTTCACAAGACATGTTTCAAGTGAGACAGAAAATTATTATTCACGCTAAAAATTTAGCACAGTATTTTCTGTTGCTGTATGTACATTACCATTGTATTTGGCTTCAAGTTCTTGCTCTCCCAGTACACTAATTCAACCAAGTTGTTTAGTTAGTTGAAACCTTGGCGTTGACGTCTGCCTCCGTCAGAGACCAAACAGTTCACGAAATAACACAGAAAAAAAAAAAAAAATAGTTTTTGTTATTTGGTCATTCAACCCTTGTGCTATAAATATTAGTAGGAAAATCACCGATTGACTAACACCTATTAGCCGCAGACGGGGTTTTTTTTTTTCTTCAAAAAAAAATTAGTATTCGTTATTTTGTTCGTTCAATCTTTATACTAAAAAATATTAGTAGGATAACCATGGATCGACCAACGCCTATTTTCCGCTGAAAGAAAAGAGATGAGGGAGAGGAGGGAGAGGGAAAGGGGAAGGGGAGAGCGAAACACACCTAGGGTAGTGGGACAAGGCTTGGAAAGTAAGGACAAGGCTGGAAATCCAAAAACAAAGCTGAAAAGGCAGAGCAAAACTTTCGCAGGTGTCCTGGCAGCAGTTTGTTGCCGTTGAGATGCATAAATAAAGAAAGAAGTCACATGGCCTTCTTATACGCTGGTATGCTTCCTGAGCGTATGTGATTGAAACCAAGGCTGGAAAAAGAAATTATCAGTTCATTGAAAGGCTGCAGTGCTAAAGAAATGGGTTTTTGGCCAATCATATCATATAATTGTGTTGCGCAAACATGCATTTGATGCACAAATTCGCATTACAATGACATCTAAATGGCCCGAATAGAAATACGAAAAGCCTGCACATGCCCGTACTCCAGATATAGATATAAACAAGGATAGGAAAATAACCTCCACGGTCCCAGCAAATATTGGAATGGCAACATGCATCATGCAAGCCAAATATTATATGATAGCTTCGTTTAGACTTTCTTTTTCGATCCTACCCTCCTTCAAACTTTATTCGGAAAAAAGTATACATCTGCATGCTTAGAAGGCTATCGCTCCAGTTTTCCGTCGGACAAAATTATCAAAAGGTAGTATCACAAGACATGTTTAAGCCGAGACCGAAAATTATTTGTTCACCCTAACACTTTAGCACATTATTTACCGTAGCTGTACATACATGATCATTGTAAACGTATTTACTTCCACGTTCTTGCTCTCCCAGCACACCAATTCAACCAAACCGTTTAGCTACCTGAAACCTTTGAATTGTGTCGGCCTCCGTCAGAGAAGTGTTTGGAAAACTTCCAAGTTGTTTATAAAAAAAAAAATAATAAAAAAACCTTTAGAGGACGCTATTTTACTGCTACGCCTATTATCCGTGGCGGGTTTGAGAAAGAAAAAAAAAATGTCTTCGTTTTTTGGTCGTTCAACCTTTGTTGCAAAAGTATTAGTGGGACAATCGTCGATCTATCAACGACTGTTTCCCGCACAAAAAAAAAAAAAGAAAAAAAAGAGGAAGATTGAGCGAAAATACACTCAGGCTACCGGGGGGCAAGGCTGGGAAAGTAAGGACAAGGTGCAAAAAACAAGGATAATGCTAGAAATGTAAGGACAAGGCTGAAAAAGTAAGAACAAGGCTAAAAAAGGAGGCGTGTACGAAAAAAAAAGCGAAACAGAAATTTCGTAAGGTGTCCTTGCAGCAGCATGTTGCCGTTGAGCTACGTAAATAGATGAAGGGGGTGCACATCCTTCTTATACGCTGGTAGGCTTCCTGAGGACAATGGGAACCAAGGCTGGGAAAATCGCCCCATCCGAAAGTTTGCCGTACAAGGAAATGTGCCTTTGGCCAATCATATCATGTATTGGTGTTGCACAAATATCCATTTGAGACATTTTCGCACTATAACGATAACTGAATGGCCTGAATGAAATAGGGAGGGCCAGCGCATTCCAGTACTCCAGATATGGGTGTATGTATAAACAAGGACAAGGCAATAAACTCCACGGTCCCAGCAAATATTGGAAAAGCAATATGAATCATGCACGCCAAATACCAAACGATAGCTTATGAATATATTTTATTCGTTGAGACTTTCAATCCGATCCTACCCTTCTTCAAACTTTATTCGGAAATAAATCTACATCTGCATGCTCAGAAGGCTACTACTCCAGTTTTTCGTCAGACGAAATTATCAAATTCTATTTTCGCAAGACATGTTTTAAGCTGAAAATTTTTTCATGCTAACACTTTAGCACAGCATCCTCTGTTGCCGTACATGAACATTTTTTTGGCTTCCAAGTTCTTACTCTCCCATACGCCAAATCAACAAAGTTGTTTAGCTACCCGAAACCTGGGCATTCTTGGCGGCCTCCATCCGATAAGCGTTTTGAAAACGTCTAAACTGTTGACGAAAAAACAAAAAAAAAAAAACACTCCGAAAACGCTATTTTGTTGCTACGCATATGAGTCGCAGTCGAACTTGAAATTCAAATATAAAAAGCCAAAAACTAGTTTTCGTCTTTTTTGGCCGTTCAACTCTCGTGCTAAAAATATTACTGAGACAATCACCGATAGACTTACGCCTATATCTCCCACAAAGAAAAAGAAAAGGAGCAAAGCAGAGTGAAAACAAACCTACGTTAGTGGGACAAGGTTGGAAAAGTAAAGACAAGGCCGGAAAAGCAAGTACAAGGCTGGAGAAGCGGGGGCGAGGCTGAGAAAGCAAGAACAAGGCTATAAAAGTAAGAGCAAGGCTGTAAAAGCAAGAAAAAGGCTGTAAAAGCAAGAACAAGGCTGTGAAAGCAAGAAAAAGGCTGTAAAAGCAAGAACAAGGCTGTAAAAGCAAGAACGAGGCTGTAAAAGCAAGAACGAGGCTGCAAAAGAAAGCGCAATCTGAGTAAAAAGCAGCGCGGAAATTTCGTAAGATATCCTAGCAGCAGCATGTTGCCGTTGAGCTAGGTAAATAGAGAAAGGGGCACATGGCCTCTTATACGCTGCAAGGCTTCTTGAGTGTAATGGGAACCAAGGCTGGGAAAAAAGAATTATCGTCTGTTCAGAAAGCCTACCGCGCCAAGGAAATGGCCCTTCGGCGGCTAACAACCATGTATTGGTGATGCGCAAATATGTATTTGAGACAATTTCACACTAGAATGTTTTCCGCGGGAATATAAACAATCCGAACAAAAACACCAACAACTTGCTCAGCCTTCCGCATATATATATATATATAT
>JABYPW010002480.1:0-11213 GCA_016880775.1 Phymatotrichopsis omnivora | reverse complement strand
GTTTTTTTTTTTTTTTTTTTTTTTTTTTTAGGCCCATATATGAAAGGAATATAAAAAGGAAGGGAGAGGGGACATGAATGTATTACGTGGACTGGTTGAATGGTATAGTGCCATTGTGTACTAATGATGGGAAGGGTATTGTGGGATGGTTTTGAAGTGGAGGCCCGATAATAGGGGGAAGTGTTGAAGGAGGATCAAAATAGCACCTGGTCGACGTGAAAGCGTATGCATTTCGGGAGGAGGCGTGTCTATATATAATTTGAAGGCATCTGAGGACCATCTTCCTAGCGTTTGTATCTGGTAATCGGGAATGCCGTTCCGAACAGCCGTTGTTGCCGCTCCGCGACAAAAGCTATGCCGACTATAACCTTGGGGATTAATCCCGGCATTGAGAAGAAAAGAGAGGCGATCCAGTACGTAATTTCTGGTGGGGGATGATTTTTGTGTGGGCGCGATTCGTGCAAAAAAAGAGAGGAGTAGTGGATGTGATGAAGGAAGAGGTTTCATTAATCATTGCCTGAACCGGACAGTGATGTCATCGGTTACATAGCGGGCAACCATTGCTACGCCTTTCCAGAGGGGTCCGTTTACGATTTTGGAAGAAGAATTTCGATAGAATCACGGGACGATGAAATGCGGATTGAGAAGCGGGCGAGAAAACGTTTGGGAAATTTAGGTGTATGTATATCTTGTTCTGTATAAGTGAATCCCCCAACCCGGAGAAATGCAGCGAAGGCAAATGTGAATGCAGCAGCGATTATCAATGCTTCCAGTCTCACATCAATGTCAATGCACTCTCCAGGCCGGAGAATTCACTTATACAGAACGAGGCGAAGAGGGCAAGATGACACTAGAATGAAAAACTAGTGAAAATTGCGTTGCGAACATCAGGAAACCGCATTCCACTATAACGAAATCCATAGAATAACAGCAGGCGTACCAATAGAAAAAAGGAAAACAACCTTTGAAGCCAGCGCGTAATGAGTGATGCCAAAAACTTAATAAATGAAGCCAACGCGTAATGGATGATGCGAAAAACTTAAGGAATGAAGCCAACGCGTAGTGAATGATCATGATACATGCAACGGTGACGTCTGGTCACCGACATCCGATCCCCGCTATCCCTAACTCACTCTCATACACCTAGCAAGCCGAACTTTCACGGTCTATGGCGGTCATTTCCCTTTCTTTTTCTAGTGCTCCTTTTCTTTCTTTTCGCCGACTATCTTGGCCTGCCTTGGCGCACTTCGACTTAGTGTATATCATGGTCTCTCCTCTTGCGTTTCCATTACTCTTTGTCGTAGTTGAATACATATACCAGTTCCTCATACCTCACAACATGTCGTATATAAAGTTTTACTTTGGGATATTAGCTTATGGCCAAACTTCGGATCGCAACCTCATTTCATGGATCTGCATGGTCACAAGCATGTGACACAATTTTGGATCCAGATGCGAAATCGCAAGCACCTTATTACGTTTACGTGCTCCGCTTATCGTAACACTCGCTTGACTAACTCGACTGTTACGTGCCCACCTGTTGGCGTAGAAACACGTGTAACATCTTGGAAGCTTGTCGTGCAACAACATCTACATCGACATCCTTTAATTCAATAACTTTTAGACAATATAATGAGCGCTTCGTTGACAGAGCTACCAGATGCAAAAATCCTGTTAACGAGGTCCTCAACGAAGCCCGGGATATCTGGTCCGGTAGGAGAATCTAGCGTTTGAGTAGTATAGGGATCGGCAAACTAAATTTTGAGATATACGGCGATAATATGATTAGAATTAGGAATACACTTATTCGAATAGCGACCGAAACGGCAGAGGACTTTGTGAAAAGTAACAGAGAACTTGAAGAGGAAAAGCGCTGTTTTTAACCCTGCGAGGGGATTAGGTGACATTGGACCCGCCGAGAATGGTAAAGCTAACGTAATAGTTTCAGCGACCGATGAATATTTAGAATGCAATGACTTTCGTACGGAGTTCGAAGACGCACCAGATGTTTAAGCCATAACTGTATGTGTAGTACCAATCATCTTCATCGAACTCACGCTAACCTCATCACAAAAATGACAAAGGGTCCGCGAGACAAATCACAATCGGCACGACATAGTAAGAAAGTTGACCTCCGGGGTATTTATGAATGATTAAAAGGTTTGCATTAACGCATCTTTTTGTCAAGACCCTTTTTTTTTTCTCGGCTAATGAACATAGATGCGGAACACGCTACGATCTTAAAATGGCTCTCGGAAGTGATCTATGAGAGACATCGCTGGTTCATCAGCAAAGCTCGTCAGGAACATAGCGGATACTGGTTGTTCGGGAAAAAAGGATTATATATATGGAATGGGAAAGGTTAGCATCATCCGCAATCGTTTGGCTACATGGTATCGTTAAGTAATCCCGAAATCCTGTTCATCTTGAAAAAATTCTGTATGTTTTGACTAACTGCAATCTTTTAGGACGGCTGGGGCGGGCGAAACTACCCTTGCGTTAGTACTCTAAATTGGATCTGAATTTCGGATAAGAACTACTTTCCGTAGCTCCTAGGTTATCGATACGTTCATAGATACGTATATAAGAGCTATGGATAAGGCTCTTGAGTATTTTTATTGCAAGGGTGGAGAAAACGATCGACAAGACCCAGAGTCAATTCTGAGAACAATCGTTAAACAGTTTTCCCTCATGGGTCCTGAAGAATCTCTACTAGAACCATCGCCCCACCAAATGCACAACAGCGAAGGATTCAGGTCCAGAAAGTTAATGGAGGACGGGAGCGACAGATTAATTTCACGATTGTCAACAGCATTCAAACGGACCGCGACTCTTATCGGCGCTCTCGATGAGTGCAATAAAGAGACAAGAATAGAACTTATCCATGTACGGAAGAGCTTGCGCTCGTCGGCGGAAGGACTAAAGATTTTCGTTACGAGTCGAAATGATGACGATCTTCTTGTTGAACTTCAAAAGGAACCGGAAATATACATTCAAGCCAGCGATAACTCTGGGGATATCCAATCTTATGTTTCAGAAGTTAAGAAATGTATTTCGTAGAAAAATTGCTCCGGGGTTCTCTCCGACCAGAGCTAAAGCGGACCATCGTAACAACGCTCATCAGCCATGTCGGTGGAATGTATGTCAGTCACAGAACCGCCATAATGCCTGAGAATTTCCAGCTAGCAACTCCTCACTCGGGATTGAAAGGTGTGGATTTGAACCCGAAGAATTTGTTCGGGATACATCTTCATAACGCATCGGTAAAAGGTCACGTGGAAGTTGTCAAGCTGTTGCTCGAGCAGAAAGGTGTGAATTTGAATTCCAAGAACGTGCATGACAGTACACCTCTTCATTGGGCATCGGTTAGCTGTGACCTGGAAGTCGTCTTGTTACTCGAGCAGAAAGGTGTGGACTCGAATCCCAAGAATCTGTAGGACAATACACCTCTTCATTTCGCGTTCAAAGAAAACAAACGGAGGCTTTCAAGCTATCGCTAGAGTAGAAAGATGTCGACAAGAATTCCACGGACGAGTACAGCGAAACACCTCTTAATTTGGGATGGATGAACGGTCATTAGAAGTTGTCAAGCTGTTGCTCGTGTAAAAAGGATATGAATTTCCAGGACGCCGACGGCGATACATCTCTTGATATCTCATCGATGAGCGGCCACGTGGAAGTTGTCAAGTTATTGCTCGAGCAGAAAGGTGTTGATATGATTCCCAGGATGCTGACGGCGACACACCTCCTCATATCGCATCGATGAGCGGCCATGCAGGACTTGTCAGGCTATTGCTCGAGCAGAAAGATGTCGATATGAATTCCACAGACGAGTACGGCGATATACCTCTTCATTTGGGATCGATTAACGGTCATGTGGAAGTTGTCAAGCTGTTACACGAGCAGAAAGTTGTCGATATGAATTCCAAGGACGCGGACGGCGATACACCTCTTCATATCGCATCGGTGCGAGGCAACACGGAATTTCTCAAGCTATTGCTCGAGAAGAAAGGTGTCGATATGAACTCCCAGTTTGCGGACGGCGATACACATCTTCATATGGCATCGGTGAGAGGCCACGCGGAAGTTGGCAAGTTATTGCTTGAGCAGAAAGATGTCGATATGAATTGCACGGACGGGTATGGCGATACCATTTGGGATCGATGCACGGTCATGTGGAAGTTTTCAAGCTGTTGCTCCAGCAGAAAGATGTCGATATGAATTCCAAGGGCGAGGATGGCAATACACTTTTTCATATGGCAGAGATGAACGGTCACGTGGAAGTTGTTAAGTTATTACTCGAGCAGCAAGCGTGGATTTGAATTCCGAGGAGAATTATGTTTATACACCTCCCCATTGCGCAGCGAGGGACGGTCACGCGGACGTTCTCAACCTGTTTTCTCCAACGGAAAGGTGTGGATTTGGATTCGAAGGACAATTACAGCTATACACCTTTTCACTAGGCGTCGATGTAAGGTCAACTTGCAGTTGTCAAATTGCTACTTAAGCAAAGAGGAGTGAGTCTAAATTACAAGGACAAGGACGGCGATACACCTCTTAATTTTGGAGCGGGGAATGTTCGTGAAGCAGTTGCCAAACTTTTGGTAGAGCAGGAGGGTGTCGATTTGGATCCCAAGAACATCCTCCGCCATACGCCACCTTATTGGACATCTATGGGATGCCATATAGCCGTTGTAGAACTGTTGCTCTAGCAGCCAGGTGTGAATTTAAATTCCGAATACAACCTTGTAATACACCTCTGCAACGAACATCCCCATACGGGCATGACAGGGTAGTTGAGTTTCTACGAGAGGTACTTCTGTCTTCGCTGTAATTGTCTTCATTTTCACCGCTGACGTTTTACCCTATTTCAAAAGGCTCTCGCGGAGAGACAAATACTTGTGGCTAGAAACACACCTTCAAGGAAAAAAGTTTGATGGAATTTGAAACGCAACGTATATGTAAGTCTAGCCCTACAACTTTAGAACCACTTAGTCGCGAACTGCCTGATTAATTACAGTAACGCGGCTATTTGGCTCGTTGCTACCATCACGCGCGCACACCAGCCACCATAGGTATCATACGGGCAGCTCAAACAGGGCGGCATCACATACAGGAAGTTCACGAATCGCTCGCATCCACAAACACATAGAGGGGGAAGTGGTCCTGGATGATGAGAGAGGAAAGTTTAGAGGGAGCATTTCCTTTGGTTTTTCTTCTTTATCCGCCATTCTCCGTTTCCATTTCCGGTTTCGGTTTCATGGAATTTTTCACGACAAGAGCTTTGCTGTGGTTTCGTTGTGGAGCATTTTGAAGTCTCGATTCTTTCTTTGAAGTCATTGTTTAATTTCAGCGTATCATTTTATGGCGGTGGGGCGAGGTATTTTATAATCATGTCTGTCTTATCATCGTTTTCTGTCAATTACTAATGGCCGCTTGAAATTGCTTGCTTTTTTTTTGCTATTAGTCAAAACTGGTTTGAGATAATTTTTGGAATTTATTTCCGGCGATTTTCCCCCTTAAAACTACGAAAATTGAACCACTTAGGACCTCAACAACCAACAATGATCCGCCACTCGATCTGTGGTAATTTATGTACAGTCTTCAAGGGTGGTTCATGAGATTGCCCAGCATCGGTGATCAACCTCTCAGTACGTCTGATGTCATCCATGTTTAAACGAAATTTCTAGCATGCACTGGGTTTTCCCCACCCAACTCGTTTTACATAAAGTTACCCACTTTCGCGCTCCAGCCAATCCTATTTTCTCGGTATTACTTTGTGCTTTCGCTTCTAGTAATTGCTTAAATTTAAAAAACTTACCGGAAAGGGGTTTTTGTGTAATACTTTCACCTTTTCACTCGTTTTGTGTACTTCCTCCACAAGAGTAGGGGAAAAAAGTAAAGAAGGGAAGGAAATAAAAAAAAGTTAAATGTGACTATTTATCCCAATCCAACGCAAAACCAACCCAAAAAAAAAACAAAAAATAAAACAACCCAGACACCCAGCACACCCCCAGCCCCCCTAAGCCGGCAACGTACCTCCAAGAGACCCCCGAGCTACGCAGCGACACCGACGGATGCGAGGGCACAATAGCAAAAGTACTACAATTGCTCAGTAGCAATTCTATCTTCGCCACCATACCATAAATCACGCGTCGAGGTCACCACCGGGCCCACCACAGAAACCAGGAGCATGCAAAAATCTGGCTTTCCCGCACTGACGCTGCGATCGTTACCGGATGCACAGCCCTTCCTTTACCGTCCCACATCCTAGCCCCTTAGTCTCTGGAACGGTCGCACCTCTTTCAAGATCCTCCGAGATCAGCGGACGCTGCGTCGAATCCGTGTTCATCTGATGCATACTAAGGATGGCGGAGGAAATGGTATGGTAAAATATATTTTCGCCTTCGGAAGATAAATGGAAAATTCATTAAGCGATTTTTGTCAATTAAACTGCGTTTCTTCGCATAGGAAGCAACTTCTCCAAACCTTTTTTTCAGTCCTTTTTCCCCGTCACTATAAGTCCCTCTGTAAGAAACTCGGCTCTTGCGCATCCCAAAATCCTATCAATCCCATGCTAAAAACCTCTTACCATAGTGAAAGTAGTGAAAATACGGACGACAAAGTCTTATCATCGCCTACAGTCCTGCTTCCGTCGATATTGCAATCAACCCAAAAATCCCGCCAATCACTTTTGCGCGGGTCATCGGTATTGGTTGCGGGACCGGTCACAGATCCGTAGATGCTAGCACCGTGGCCAGCGGTCGTGGGATGCGTCCCGTGAGTCGTTCAAGCGGCGGTGTGAATGATTCCGTACCCGCCGGTGCTTCCACGGCGGTATCGCCATGGTGAGCGCGGGATCCATCGCGGTCAGAATCAAAGTCAGGATCCAGCTTGTTGCCTGTGTTGCTACTTTGTAGGCCGTAGTTGGTGCATCTAGCGGCGTGCATTGTGGCGGAGCCTGTGGTGGAACCAGCCTCGGTGCTATTAGCACCCACACCAGGGGAACAACTAAGATCGGAATGAACACAGGGATCGAACACGTTGGCAACGTTGGAGCTGTAAAGGCCAGGCGGATTAGAGTCGGTGGGTAAACCAAAACTAGGGTTGGTACCGTAACCAGCAGTGTCTGTTGCGTAGTGGGTGCGAGCTATCAGGACTTAGGAGTAGAGTTAACACGGGATCAAGCTGATTGGCTAGCGTTGGTGCCAGGTGAGTCGACGCTGGCGTACCCGGCGATTTGAGTAAATTCACAAGCGGCTACGCTTTCAGTACCGCGAGCAACCATTTTACGAGAGCCATCTAGATCAGAGTCAATACGGAGTCGAGCATATTCGCAACATTGGAGCTGTGAAGGCCGGCATTAGGTAAACCAGTAGTGGTGTGTCAGTGACTTGCGGTGACAGTATCAGGCCTCTGAGCCTTCGTGTCATGGGATCCATCGAGCCGACACCAGCTGTCCCCGATCGTAAGAAATTTTCCACCTTCAACTGACGCCTATTATACGAAAATGGTAATAGAGTAAACTCACGATTACCCTTATTGAGACTATCACTCTTGTGAAGGTCAGCGTTGCTATGAGACCCACGCCCGTCGGTTCCATAGGTAGCGGAAGGATTAGGGGTATGCGAGGTGGACGAGATAGTGATAGAGTCACGGAACTTACCTCCGATATTGGCGATTGGTATAAGCGCCGATATTCGTAAAAGGGATATCGAAGAGTGAAATAAAAAAAAGTTTTGTGTGAGAATTGCTCTTATTAGCTACTCATATGTTGTGCGATAAAGTACGGAAAACCGCCCCGCAGGTGGGAATCGATGATATATTTTTCTGCTGCCTCCACGGTTTCCTCTTTCGGTGCGGGATCAATCCACCGCCGTGGCGTTACGCGCACGTCCAATATCAGGATGGCTGTTACAAGGCATATTTTTGGATTCCAAGTTTCGGCTACAAGGTGGAAGGTGTCTGATAGTCGCGCTTCCCAGAGCACCGGAGTAGGTGGAAACAAATTCAACGAGAGTGCTTGGAAAAATTGACATTGTTCGTTTTATGAGATGTGCAGAGAAGCTGGACATAAGAATTGGAGAGCAATAATGGTGTGCCATTCAACACTACATCACAACGGATGACGTGAAAATTAGGTCATCGGGGATGTAGCACCGCCACTTGCGCCAAATGCTGCTGGTTGCCGCGCCACAGTTCCGAACAGAGTGGCCATGATCAGCAGCACAGGGCGAGTACTTTACAATATCAGTTACCGCCAAGGACTGCATCAGGTAGAGTAATTCCCGCCCGCACCCGGACGCCCAGAGTTATTGCAGGTAATCTCCGTGTTGACCTTCCGGAAAACCATCAGATCCAATAACAGCGTCATAGGCACAGCCAAATAACAAATTATCCCGGCAACGTTGGAATCCTCGAAAAGTTTCCATTCGCTCAGCAAGGCAATATCCAAACGATGATGTGTAATTTTTTTATCAGCCCGGCTCCCACAGAGGAAACCGGCTATCTCCTAGGAGCATGTTTTTAGCAACCCCGGAAGGTCTCCAGCATGGTCAACGTTTACAGGCCGTTCAGATAAGCTTGTATAGAGATTTAGTCACATGCACGAATACCCCTCCACCGCGTGGTGCAAAGCCGCACCATGTCTCGTGCGAAGATACTCGTATACCTATGGTGGGAGAACCCTTCAACCTACAAGGAACAGAGGTGAACCACTAGACCAAAAGGTAACACCGGTACCCGGTCATGGCACTGACCACCCATAAGTCAGGCCTTTATAATACTACAAATGCCTGAGGACATTGAGTTTGATGGTTACTAATTCGATGACTAATAAAAGAAACCTTTTGTCTTCGGGTCGCCGCTGAGCCCTATACATGCAATACTCCGAGATTCCTCGCTACCGTGCCGAAGTCCACTCCTTCATGCCTCTGGTAACCGCATGCAATGGAGGTGGTGATATATTAATGCTATAGAAACACAATCTAAAGCTTTCGGGGGTATCTCGCGCAACCCTTCAAGCGAGAACTTGCAATTCTCTCTAGCATAGGACTTCGCTCCACACCGAAATCGCCCGATAAAATTAAGTTCACAACGGAACTTAGGGTAAAAGATTACCTCTCGGCTCAAAGATTCAAGAACTCCCGAAGTCTGCCTTTCTGCTCGCGGCAATCCTGTTCCGCTGCAAGAACACTCCGCACGCAACACCCGCCCTCGGCATTCGGGTCGCATCGCGTACGGCCGTTGGTGGTGGCATACTAAAGTAGAAAAGTAAAACCATCTGAATGTCGTTCTTTTCGTAACCCCCTCTCCCGTAAGACTTGCTCCATGGATTTGGATCAACTTTAGAAAAGAATTTGAGTCTACGATAGCGCCTGAAATGGTATGCGGGGTAAATTGCACGCAGGATTCGCTTCATGAACGATCACTCGGCCCTCTTGCCATGGCAACGGCCGCATACCAAGGGGTGGACATTGGCCTGTCCCTCACCAAAAATTACTCTTCTTCAAACTGCTTATGCTCGGCCAAGACGCAATGAATTTGAAAAGGTCTCTATTTGTATTATCCTTACCACTTTCTCTATCAGAATATGAAGCTGTTTGTTCGAGTTCGTGTGGTCGCATAAATCCTTAACAGTTTGGGGCTTGGCCCGCGGATGGCGCAAGAGTGCTCGGGTTCGGGGGTTTCCCACCCATACATACATACCGTATACTCATGTCGCCGAGTTCACAAGACCAAGCGTCCAAATCATGTGACCAAGTCGGTCAATTACAGGCATTTTATCTTATGTTGATCCTCGTACGCATATGTGTGCAGGGAGCGATGTTGTATTGCTACATTCGCCACTTGCCGGTGATGGGCTGACTCGGTCACGTAACTTAGACGCTTAGTTATGTGGTCAGGTTGGAACTCGGCGACATTAGTACACGTATAGCCAAGGTATTAGGCGATTGCTAGCTGGTCTGCCAAGCAATAAAGGGACTTCATGTTTTGCAAGTCCTAAGCAACTCTCTCGACTCCAGCCCTGCCATCCCTCGGTTCACTTCAGGGCAGGCAATGGAACTCAAAAAATCTTATACCCCGCTTGGAACTCAAAACATAAATTTCAATATAACAATCCGCTATTTTACCGCCGTTCGCCAGAGAAAATGAAACCAAACCATTACCCGGACGCAACTCGAGCGACAACCCATGAAGCCCATATCTCCCTCCCATTACCCAAAACGTAAAACAGATTACAAAAAGCGATATAAAACCCAGAAATGCACCACTTTTAAAATGCAAAACATACGCATACTAATACAATTCCCACCGGCACGCACTACTCCGTGGGGAGATCCCCGGCACACAGCCTCCCAGCTCCTCTTCCAGCGCTCTTAATCTCTGCAAAACTCTTTCTGCGACTCACATCCCTAAACTGCATGAAAATCTTCTTGGTCTGTAGTATTTGCGAGCTCTCGGTGGGCAGCGAGAACGACCGTCCAGAGATTTCGATCTTCAACTCGAGCTCACCCTCATTTTCGATATGAGATTCTGGTAACAGCGGTCGCCAATGACTGAGCGCTGGCGGGCCTGGACCTTCAGCACTGAATTGCTACTATCTTCCCGGTTTCCTGCCCACCGGTGTCTCTTCCGTTGAATTACCTAACTTAGGCTAATTGTCAATGAGCCGTAGGCTAAACCACCTTAGAGATTAGTGTGAAGAATGCAGGTTAGATCTAGCTACTCCCAAGCCATGATTATATATACATGTTATGTACATGTGGGGAGGTGGTATTAAGTACTGAATTGGACGAAAAAGCTACAATATTCCGACAATAACTGGTATTAGGAGACCGGGTTAAGTAAACCCTTTCCACTGATACCCTGAAAACATTTTTCCGATGTGTTATTCCGAAGTTATTTGCAAAAACTAGGGAAATGTTGTCTTGAGAAATTATAGATAAATGCTAAGGAAGAAATATAGCGGGGGAGTGATTAGGAAGAAAAAACAAAAAGAAAAAGGAATAAGCATTAAAAATACACCACCGAACACGATCACATATCCCTTACCAAGGCAGCGCCCACTCCCCAAAACTTTTCGCACCCAGAATCCAAGAATATCCAAGAAATCTACCGTAACTCAGGTTAATCATCCCAAAGCGCTTAGAACTAACCTTTTATCCCGCGATAATTCCACAAAATATACTAATTCTATACCTGATGTTGGG
>JABYPW010002479.1:0-11216 GCA_016880775.1 Phymatotrichopsis omnivora | reverse complement strand
GATATATAGCAAGTTCAAAGCAGATTTCGGATGCATGCAAGGATGATATGTTAGGCGCCAAGTGACCAATGTATAGAGAACTAAATTATGTTTCATATCAAGTGAGGAATAACTGCTGTATATGTACCCTACATGTACATCAGGTTGTCGCATTTCAAGATTTTATTTTATCAAAATCAGAAAAAGAAACCAAAAAATTTATTTGACATTATTTGGTTGCCTGAGAAAATACAATTGGACAGCTCTAGGAAGTTCGAGGAGTAAGCTTTTACCGCGAGAAGAGAGCTGTATCAATCAGAGAAAGCTTCAAATATCGGAGTAGCGAAAGAAAAGTCCTTTTATGTACATGTACTGTTAACAATGGCTGGAATTTTTTTAGGTTGCTTAAATCATTCCCAAGTTTTGGAAATTAATTCTTTACCGCCAAATAATTTTTCTTTTTCGAAAAAGCGATATGCGCAAGATTTATTTTAAATTTAGGTGTTATGCTGTAATCTGGGTCATATTTTGACCTTCAGCTTTTCGGAGACCTGTATTGTACTGGTACATGTACATGTACAAGTAGACACACCCCCCAGACATAAATAAATAAATAAATGAGAAAAAAAATAAATGAGAAAAAAAATAAATGAGAAAAAAAATAAATGAGAAAAAAAATAAATGAGAAAAAAAATAAATGAGAAAAAAATAAATAAGAAAATGAAAAAATAAAGAAGAAAACAAACGAATAAAGAAAATGAATGAACAAGAAAATGAATGAATAAAAAATGAATAAATAAACAACAAAATAAATAATCAGATGGTAAAATAAGTAAATAAAAGTGAAAAAGTAAAAAAGTAAATAAGTAAATAAGTAAATAAGTAAATAAGTAAATAAGTAAACATATAAACAAGTAAATAAGTAAATAAGTAAATAAGTAAATAAGTAAATAAGTAAATAAGTAAAAAATTAAAAAAGTAAATAAGTAAATAAGTAAATTAGTAAATAAGTAAATAAGTAAATAATTAAATAAGTAAATAAGTAAATAAGTAAATAAGTAAACATATAAATAAAGTAAATATATAAATAGCCAATCTGCTGTCGGGTCTTTCGGTACGGCAGATGAAGGAAAAAATGTTTATGAATAAAGTTTGCGTGCTCGTTAAGATTGGTGATTTCGTAACTTGAAAAGAAGAGCGATGGTATACACTATTAATTTTTTGGATACAAGGTTCCGGTTATCAAGAACCTGAGTGATTTCGGTAATATTCCACCCCTCAACAGAAACGTTTATGCACCAACAAAAGACATGCGATCCAATTTTTTTAACAACCAATTGTTCTATATGATTTGCTTTATAATCATACCATTTCAAAACTGAAAAAAACATTTAGTCGTTGCCAAGTTAAAAGAGTTGAAATTTGACCCATTTTGTATGAGGAACTCCGTTAATGGCCGCTGAAGATGCGGACCACAATGTCAAGTCCCCATACAAATTATGGCCAAGTGTCTTTCTTGCGCCAAGAATGTTTTTTTTTGTGGGCGTAGAAACCAGGCATGCCTTCTGAAAAACCAACGTCTCTCCAAATCTAACGCCATATGTGGGCATTTTCGAAAAGCCTAATCCCAAAATCCTAAGGGAAAAAATATCAAAAGTACGCTACAGTTTTTGCACCCCTACTAATAAAACCGTAGTTTAATTAGCAAAAGCGTTTGCTTAGAGGTCAATGGCCGCCAACCTCTTGATGGCTGGCACCGTAATGGATACTTAACGGTACAGGAAAAGCGGAGGTTATAGCGGGTGCTCACTTACTTCTTTGTTTGTTTCTTTTCAGTTTCTTTTTTTTGTTTTCTCTTTTTTTTTTTTTCACTCTAATGATTTTTCGTCTGACGTGCCGAACGGGGCGCGATGTCTGTGGGGCGGCGTTGCTGCGGTACGCTCGGCGACATGGAGTATATTGTTCTTTCAGCTCTGGTATTTGAAAGTGCTGCAAGCTATATGCTGCTATCCGAAAGATTTTCTCGTGTCAAGGATTTAAAAAGAGGGGAAATGAACTTACGCACAACGTCGCAAAAACTACAGCTATGCCACGACTGACTTACAAAAGACGTTTTCTCACTGAAGTCAAAAGGCCGTTGAACCCAAATGCATTCTTCACTTCAATACGCGAAGGGGAACAACCTTGAAACATGTTCCTCCATTGTACTGCATCTTTTTTTTTTTTTTTTTTTCCTCTCCCTTTTTTATTTTCCCTCGGATCCCCCTATGTTCGGACTGACTACTAGAATATTGATTCTACAATACTTCAAAATTAAATCCAATGACATGGTAAGCACAAGTAAGGCAGAATTCTAAACTATTTGTGCATTCGTTGAGATCCCTAAATTCATCTGTTTTGTTGGTAACTCGTTCACACCAACCGAGCCAGGGCAGCGGGATATACCGAACTGTTACGCGCTGCGACAAACCCAAGTTGAATTATAATTGCAGGCCACCCAAGGGTCGGTGCAAATTATGCCCAAAACCCTTTTTTTATCCTTCCAACTACATGTATATATATATAAGTACAAAAGTAAGAAAACCTACAGGAATAAAACAAGTGAAAAAAAAAAAAAAAAAAAAAAACTTCAAAAGAATTCCTAAAAGCAAAGTTTGATGATTCATTTTTTCGTCCGTAGATGTGTACGTATTACAAGCGCAGCCTGTTTATTATGCCTGGAAATAAACATCTAACCTTGGGTTTGCAAGCTGCCGGCATTAGTTAGAAGTTATTCGCGTTAATCGCACAAGTCATTCGCTCTGCCAGCTTGTCGCTGAGTTCTTCAACGCAGCCACTGTCGGGGCAATACTGATTATTGAATTTCGGGACTAGTCTTCGGTAGTGTTTATGTTCTTTATTTTCACAAATTGCAAAACAAAAACGTCAGTATACTACACCTTTACCACCACCTCTTTTTTTTTTTTCTTTGGCCAGCCTAGGGCACTGGTGCGGCGCGAGAACAGCATCATTAAACAAACGAAATGGGTTTACAGTACACTTTGGATATAAGAATACGGTCGGGACCGAGCGAGCGTATTCTTATAGAGAAGATATCCTTACACAGAATGTCGGGTGAAAATTCATATTCTGACTCGGGAAAAATTATGTACATGTACCCTATATTGATATATACTTACATACACGTAAGCCCATTGTATGGAGATATTACAACAAGATACCATAGCACAGTTATTCGCTGGAGATCTCTCGTTTATCCCTTCGCTTTCTTCTCTGTTCGTACCTACTTGTGTGCTCTTTTGTCATAAATACGCCGGGAGTACTGAGTACGACTTGCTTCCGAAAACGTCTTTGCCCCCGGAAACGTCTTCCGATCGCAAATACATACATTGTACATGTACATGCACATGCACATGCACATAACGGGAAACATTCAAATATCCTCGCTAAACTGCGATGCGAAAAAATATGTAATTTTTTCCTCCACTTGCTTGCCCTCCCCATGTATCCGTCACGCCTATAGTTCCTTCCACACCCGGGGTTAACCGATTCACCACCCCCATGCGTCTCAGCGAACCAAGCTTAAACTGCCCTCTATACCGGGCGCCCGGCGTTTTTCCTTCCTCACGCGCACTCCACCTACAAATCCCCTTACACTCGGTATCAGAGAATGAGAGGCGCTTCAATGTCGATCCAAATGTTGGCACCCCCTCGCAAAAGGATCCTAGCGAATGCAAGGCTTGAGTAGAGTATTTTTGGGGTGCTGGTGTAGCTGCAAAGTTGCTTTGCTGTTGAAGTTATCACTCCTCGCTTTGACCTCCTAACCCGCTTTCATATGAGCTGCTACCTTTTGAGCCGGATCTTACCCGTTTTTATAAGAATACCTTGTGTAATTTCGACGAAAATCTTTGAACATTCTTACGGGGCGAATATTCTTATCCCTCATATAGAAATGGGTGGAACGGGAAAGGGATATGCTTATAGCGCGAATGTTCTTATAGCGGGTATTTTTATAGCGATAGTGTACTGTGAAGGCAGGAGCGATGGTTTAACAGATACATTCGCCGTCGTATGCAGAAATTGGGAATGTCGTTGCGAGGAGAGGTTGGTAGCAAGAGGACGAAGGGGACTGATGTTTCGCTGTGCGTACTTTAGTCCATTACAGAAGCCTTATCTGAGCTAGCTGTATTAGGTGTTATTATTTTGTGGAAAACTTTTTCGCTGCTGTGTTGGGTGTTGGCGCTGTCGAAAACCATGTACGCAGCTCTGGGGATGTTTCAACCAACACCAAAAGAAAGTAACTCAGTTACAGCTAGAGTCTGGTGGGTGAGCGGATGGATACCTACGTCATATCATGTACTCAAATTGTTGAGACCAGTATGAAAAAGCCACGCATGTCTCCTTACCTCTTATTTTCCAAAAGTCACCAAGGGCTCGGACCGCTAATGCATCGACATATGCCAAGGAACAAAAAAAAAAAAAAAAAAAAAAAAAAAGGGCACTTAGAGACGGCTGCTGGCACGCATGAAATCCTTTGCTTTCTCTACCCTACTCTCAACTCTGGAAAACACCCTAGGCAAAGACACTCCCCATGAAGCCCACGAGATGATATTACGGAGACCTTTGCCTGCAGTTTATGGGGATGGGGATTCACTTACCGGCGATGAAATACACCTCCGATTGGAACCCCTGACCGTTAAACCCCCGGCTGGAGGGCTGGAATTGATAACGGTTCAGGTTTCTGTTCCGTCGTTAGTGCTTATGTCAGTGTTTGCACGAACATACACGAGGAAATTTATTGTCAAGTGTAAGTTGAGGGTGGATGATTTGGTCATTATTGTTGCCGTGGTGAGTCTTTAGTCTTCTTGTGGTTGCCGGGGCAACGTGCGTTGGCGGCAAATGGATTATTTGATGCATTTTGATGTATACTTAATATTTGATAATGTGCGTGCCAGGTTTCCTTCCTCGGTATGTTAGTTAGTCAAGCACTCGGTACCGTCCTACATGGGAGTGGAAAGCACAAATGGGATATCATACCTCAAAACCTACAACTCAGCACCAAAGCAGTAAATAACCCCAAGAATTGGCTTACCAAAGATACTTAAAAGCACCTAGCTAATCCATCCCTATACTCAGGCGCGTTTATTAGCGGTAGTCATCCATTATACAATATCTACCTCAACCACAAAGATCTCCGTCTCCCTGTTCCTCTTCAATCTCAATCCCTACAAAACCGTGGCGCGGTTGATTAAAATCTTTATCAGTATAATTGCATTATTCATGATCTTGCCTCTATCCATCATTGTTTTGGGGCCATGTTCAAGTAATTCAAATTAATTCAACATATTAGATAATACCTATCACCAATTTAGTGCTAGATTTTACAGTGTGGATATTGCCGGTGATGTTGATTTTATATATCCCAGCGCCTTGGAGGAAGAGGCCTGAGAGAGCTAGGCTCATGCGTGTTGGGGCAATGTGAGTGAGTTTTGGAGATCTAACGGAAATATGATTGCCGATTGAAGATATGGAGCTCCAGAGCCTGCATTGCGGGTGGAATTGCGGGTGCAATTGCGGTTAATAGCTTATATAACTCGCAAGTGAATCAAAGCGATTTTACTTGTAAGTTTGGCCGATATTGAACAAAAATCCCCACACTAATGTGAGATTTTACCTCAAGGGTATATAGTCGATAACGATATATGGACGTCGTTGGTATCCTATCCATCTCTTCCGTTCTATTAAAGAAACGTCAGACAACCTTATAGTTACTTAATACGACCGAAGTAGGTCCTGAAGTCCTGTGCTCTCGCGCTCTGACGGTGAAATAACTCTTCCGTTACCTCAGGAGCAAAGCCTGTTCGCAGCCCATCATGCAATGCAATAGCCCGAAGGAGAAAATGGTTGTGAATGCCAACAATTTCATAACGGACCCCCCGCAAATCCATGCATGGTCTTCTAGAAACTACCCAGGACCCTCGGCTACAGCCCCAGAGATATCAGAAGAATACAATGGCAATTCTACAGCAACGCTATATGTGACTGGGAATGTGAAGTTGGGGTTGTTTGGGAGCTTTAATTGGACTACGGAAAATTAGAAAGTGATACGAAGACAATTTGGTTATAAAGCGATATGCAAGAGTATTGTAGACTTTTCTTTCTCATTATGCCTTCCTTCTTCCCAGAGTGAAGCAAATCTTCCTCGGTATGGTAGGGTTTACTTATTTATTTTCAATTTTTCTTTCTTTTTTATTCAATGAGGCTGCCTTACCTTCACGGTGGTGTTACAAGCATGAGGGGCATTCATTTATTCGCTTCTTTGTGGGTCTGGATAAGCATAGATATCGGGAAACTTAAGGCATTGAAGAATTACTTGTATTTTTAAAAAATGTAATTGAAACAACTCTAATCATGTATTAGTAAGCTATTTTTTTTTTTAACTTTGCATAGTAGGTATCGAGGCACAAGCTATCTACTACGAGTGCATATGGTCTCCTGTCCCCTCATTATTGCCCCTACCATAATCGTGTTACCGAATTGATGAATGGTAATATTCTAAGTAGTTGTATTCGCCTCGGGTTATTGCCACGAAAATCAACATCAAAATCAAAAGAATGGTTAATATATTGGTGTGCTTGTGCTTGATACATACCTAGGTCAAAGTAGATGTCGGATGTATCAAAGGATGAGAGGTTAGGTGCCAATTAACCATTATAGAGAGAACTAAATCCTGCTGATATCAAGCGAGGAACAACTGCTGTATATGTACTCTCCGTATTTTTTTAGAGTTATAAATCTCCCGCATGCAGTGATAAACTATGGCGTAGTTGAGGATCCAGCAACGCTCGAGGCAAGGTTGTAACCACAGCAACCGTAAGGATTAATGGACTAATGCACGCCCACACGCTTCGCATAACCAAAATTTCGGGGTTAATAAGGTCGAACTTCCCACATGTACGGGTAAGGTTAAAAGTGTAGACAAACAACCAAGTTAGGTATGCGGCGGGAAAGAAAGAAGGAAAAGACGAGGGGGGTCAAGACGTCAAGTCCGCAACCAAGAACTAATGAATAGTATATGTATACGAATAATTTTTCTAGTAATACTTTACATTTCAAAATCTCACGATTACGCGCTCGAAGGAAGAACTTTTAGTTATATCAGTTGTGGTCGCAGCTATGAGATGTAGCACAGATTATTTTTCTTCTCTTACGCCGCCGTGTACGTAAACGTGCTACTATGCAACTTGATAATTGGAAAATCCCATTTTATCGCCTTGTAAATCGAGGACATTTTTGCCCAATCCTTCATAACCATGGCCGTCCTCAATGCCAATCACGAAGTTTTAAATCATCAGCCGACGTAGGAGCCTGGCATTGCTGGGTTTCATTACAAACCCGTTGAAAATACCGAGATGTTCTCCACTAGTGTTAAACATGTAATGCAGTTTTACGTTTTATTTTTTTTTTTATTTTTTTTATTTTTTTTTTTCCTCTTGCAATAAGTTCATTTGTTATAGATCGCGGTGTTGATATTTTTATATTGAGCCATAGCGCTACTTATGCAATAACAAGCAATTCCCTTGTACTCGAGTAAATTTCGCTTAGCTTTCCTTAGCCGTACTGGAACACACTTTTGATAACCCAGCTTAAAAGTCCTGCCAGGCCTCTGAAAAATAACCAAAACTTCCCTGCCGAATCCCTCTAATAAAAACCCTCTGCTCCAACCAAACATGTCGCCCCTTACGAAACCGCCGAATACAAAAACACGGAAAATAGCGACAAAGACACTACAACAGGCTTCATCCCACTTAGATTTCATTCAGTTGCCAGAGGGGTTTCCACCAAAGCCCGATCCCGCTTTGAAAACCGTATATTTGGAAGGTTAAACGGCTGATGACGTTCCTCACAACTTTCACAGTGCTCCAACACTTTCAAGAAGGAAAAAAAAACAAAAGAAAAATTTGTCCGACATCGGCCGAGGCTAGTGGGAAGAAACGACCGCTGCCGAGCAAAAGGCTAACCGAGTCAATTGAAGCGATGACCGATCGCATTCGAGAAATGTCTCTTCAACGTGGGACCCAAGGCATAGGTAGAGGACGGCGGTAAGGCCTAAGGTCAAGGACATGGTGACAGTCTTGGCACAACAAAGCCGAAGAAAGTCTAACATAGTTGTCTAAGGTATAGTAATCGACAATCCTTTATTGGCGCTGCGACATAACTACATAGACACATTCATGACAGAGGAAATAAAGCAAGGCGAGTACAAGGCAAGATACAAAAAAGCAAATATATATTAATCAAAAAAGGAGCGAGGACTAAAGAGCGAGGAAGGGCGAGCGAAAAGCCGAGCGGGTGCTCTAAAATCCGGCGGTACGTCCACTTGGCATGGTGTAGCAATGTACGGTTCTGAATGCGGACACGAAGGAAGGATTTGACGTTTGAAAGCTGGGACATTAAAAAGTTGTATGTTTTGATTAAGGATTTTGAATCTTTAATTGTTGTGGAATGAAATATTTGTGACTACGTACCAATTGGAACTTCTACAATATACTTTAATTCTTGTTAAGTCACGTACTGTAGTTGGCCACCAATCGAGTTTCTCAGTCACCGATCACTAAGGGGCCGGGTATGCTAGATGGCTCTTGTCTTGGCGCCGTTAGCACTCGAATGATATATGGTGATATGAAATAAAGCCGCATGCAATGCAAGGCACGATGTAAAGAAACAACGGAAAAAGCTTGCGATGATTAATTCAATCTGCCTGTAACATGTAGAAAATAACATACGTACTACGAAAACGATACTTATAGGAAAAGCACAAGAAAAAGTAAAAAAGAAAAAATAAACAAAAAAAACCCTGCAAGTGAGGCTCAAAGATACAAGGTATCCGACTGCTTCTCACCTTTGCCCCCGAACACAACCATTTCCTACACAAGCGTTACTTTTAACCAACCCAAGAGCTCACTGATGTTGCTTTGCATGCAGATGGCAATAGCTGTTCGCATCACAGACCCCTTCTTCAGGTAAAAACGTGCGTACCTAGTCTTTAGTAACTATGATGCCTGTTTGGTGGTCAACTACAGTAACTATTTATTTTTTTATGTGGATTATATCATCGTCAATTCTTCATCAACTAATTATATAATATGACGTTAGCGAAGAGGCACCCTGTCCGCGACTTTAAGATCTTGGATGCAGGATCATCCCTGCAAGTCCGATCACTGATCACCGTATGCATGTAGATCATCCTGTTGCCACACGAAATACAGGGATTTTATCCGTAGAGTAGAGATGGTTGGCTGCCGTGGTTCGGTTTGTTCTGAAGTATCGGAATTCAAAGGTGAAATCCCCACCCATGTTTCGCCGATGTGAAACTAAAACTTTACAATCCACCGGTTTATGAGTCATAGTGCAACGTGTGGTTTATAATGGTCAGATAGCCAACAAGTGAGACCCTAATCCCCATAGTAAAATTAATTTTTGCAAAATGTCCGCGACGTACGCGTCCAAGCATCCATCTCTCACTCTGCGCATCAATTCGCTACACTTTGTTATTCCCTTCCGATTCTTCGTACCCACCCTACGTAAGCTCTCTCATTTTCACAATTTCCAAACTTCTACCAATGAGTTTCCATTCAAACCCCACACATGCCATTGCCCCCCGATGTCGAGAACAAACCGGCTCACTCGTAATTAACCTCGTCACCGTCCCGCCTTCCAGCATAGCTTGGTCTAGCCCACCCGTGGCCTTTCGCGAGTGCTGTTCCTTCCCCAGGGTATGTCGCGGGTTTTGCGGGGGTTGTGGGTCGGGCCTTATGTGGGGGGCCGGGGGGAATCGGGATTTTGGCGGGGACTGTGGGTGAGGGGGCTTTGGTGCCGGGAGGATTTGGGGCGGCAGAGGAGCTGGGGAGACCGATTCATGGACAATATTGGTGCCGCGGAATTGTGTCGGGTGTTACTGATGGAACGGAGGAAGGAGTAAAATGCCTCAAGAGTAGAAGTATGGGAGAGTCAATGTAGCAGAGAGCGTGTTCGCATTAGCCGAAGCAGAGGTATTAGCCGGTTGTGCGGCAACTGGAATATCACTCAATGGGCACGAGCAAACAAATTACAATGGCAGGATCACTTACTCCCGTGGAATGTTTCTGGCGTTGGTAGATTTTCAGCCTGACCCATGGCGTTGAAGCAGCCGTTGGACGGGGTGTAACTTGCAAAACATCGGAAATGTCTACAACTGAACCATGACCAATGAAAGCAACTTATTGAAATGGCCCTCGCCTCCTCCGTTTGTGGCAAATCTCGCTCTGAGGTGAATGTATAATGCGGGAGCCGAAACGATACGATCTCGGTAAATTATCACGCGCAGCGCATATCTGGCGCAATAGAAGGCATTTTTCGTTGAGAAATTTACTCTTGGTATTTGTATTCTTTGAAAAAAGGTGTGCAGCGTATTGGACAGGATAAATAGGTTAAGACACTGTAACGGAGAAGCCGGCTCTCTGTGCTTCAGACACTGCAGATATCCCAAGAACCGCTGATGGGAATCGATCATAACATCTCCCCGCTAGGAACTGGACCTGACAATAACAACCGTGTTTGTTTTAGCGTAAGTCAACAAGTCGCGCATCGCTAGCAGTGCTTATATATGCAGCACAATCCGCAACTTCAGTTATTTATTTGTTTCTTTTTCTGTTCGTAAATTAAAGTTCAACCCAACGAACCAGGGCTGCGGTATACATGCATACTGGACTGTTACTCGCTCCGACGAACTGGGGTAGGTTATACCCAGTGAATCGCACGTTGCCTAGTGGTCGGTGCTAATTACTGCGAAAATCCTACAGTACAAAAAGCAATAAAACCCAAACGAATAAAAACAAGTAAACAGAAGAAAGCCTCGCAAAAGAATGCCTAACAGCAAAAGATTGATTGTTCATTTTTCCTCCGTAGATGTGTAGATGTATTACAAGCGCAGCCTGTTCAGCTACTGTAGGGGCAAGATTGAATTTCAGGCAAGCCCCCGATAATATTTTTATTTTTATTTTCATAAATTGCAAAACAAAAAAATTAACATATTATACCTCTATCACGAAAATTCATCACCTTTTTTTTTTCCTTTATTTTTTTTCTTTTTTCTTTTCTTTTCTTTTTTTTTTTTTTTTTTTCTTTTTTTTTCTTTTTTTTTCTTTTTTTTTCTTTTTTTTTTTTTTTTTTTTTTTTTTTTTTTTTTTTTTTTTTTT